>CBVK0100097380.1:0-32921 GCA_900067695.1 Picea abies
CAAGGCGTTGAGTACTTTTCTTGAGGTTTTTCTATGATATATTGATGTTTGGTTCTTAACACATAGACTAACATGATTCAATCTCGTTGGGTAAAATACCAATTGTATTTTAATATTCATCCTTCTACTCAAGGAATTTATGCAGAAAATTTTTCGTTTGACAGTAATATTCTCAACATGCTCATCCTATACTTGGTAACCAAATATTATGACTGTAAAACAACATGTACAATTTTACAGTGAAGTTAGCTTCTTTATTTGGAAGCGCTAGCAACATACAACACAGATTTCCAAAAAATCTATAAAAAACAATAGGTTTCATTCCTCTCTTTGGTAGAGGTTTGACTAAGCCTCTTAGGAATGCAGTAAGATAGGGTGTTACTCCTTAAAGTATTCCAAAAATATTTTCATACGAATTTTGCATGAGCCCAAGTAGGCCAAGTGTTGTTGTTGTGCTCTGATACCAATTTGTAACACACTTGACCCCTAAGTGCCATTTTAAGGGGTGGGGCATCATAATTTCATTTTCCTTAACTATCTCAAATCCTCCATTCGGGGTATCTATCACGTTCTTCTCATATAGAGATCTCCATCCATGATCTCCATGCTCAAAACCGAGCTCAGAAATGGAAGATATACCTCTTCTAAGTTCCCCGAGTGTTCATTGTCTCTGACTGTGCAATCTTATGCCACACATCCACAAAACCTCAATGGTTCTAAATTACTTCAGGACATTGTGCTTCAGCGGATTCCCAAGTACTCACAACCGCAAACATCCAAAGTGAAATCCTTCCAGAGTGTCAGAACTTCTAACACCTATCCTCTACAATCGACGACTCAGGTACTCTCCGACCTCCGAGCCCTCGGGAGTTCTTGTTCCACTTTTATCCAAAGTGGATATCCTATGAAGTAATAGATCATCCACCATGAATCCCTAAATGATAGATGGTTGAGATCCTCTCCGTTACTCCGATCTTCAGGGATTTTCGAAGCACCAAGATTCAAATCATCCGAAGTGGCTCTCCTTCGGAGTTAATGATATGCTGACACACATCCCAGTTGATCGACAGTTCAAATGAACTTCGACAGTCCAGATTTTGGGACTTATTTCTCTAACCAACTCTATTTTTCTCTCGAAGTGAACTTTCTCCGAAGTGGAAAATATTTCGCCACGTGTCCTTTTCCAACGGACGATTGGGATGACTACAGGACTCCGACCTTTGGTAATCCTCATGACTTCATACTTCTATTCTTTGGGATTTAGTCAACATTGGACTGACCACAACCTAGATCTGATGGTGTGAGGGTATCCACGTAACCCTAGAGGTCTATGGATTTTAACTTCCTCTCAAGGGTCCCTTGGGTCCCTTTATTAGGCCATTCCTAAAGGGACATTCATCATCTCAAGACACACTGATAAGGATATGCGGCACCTGCCTCGAGTCACCAACGTTCCCTTGCCTTGCCATGAAATCGCCATACATGGAAACGTAATCACTTGACACGTAGACCCCCCCGTGCTCTCGACATGATACACGCTTCCCCACAATCAAACAGTCAAGAAGTGTCATGAAGGATCCTTAAATCTACAGTCCATATTAATTAACGAATCTGATCTTCGAGTCTTTTGGTGCCTGAAGTGGTTAATCGCCAAGGATGCCTATCTCGTAGATCTGACGATTGGGATAGTTCCCGAACATCCTCAAATCTAGGACCCAGATTAACTTTAGGACTTCGGGGGATTCACCTCCTGTACGAAAAATATGCCCCATTCATTGGACCCACGAAGTCCGAAGGGATCGAAGGATTAATATCCATGTCCCTTCTCTAGATCCAACAATCGTGAAGAGATTCAACTCTTCCTGAACTAATCTCATCCATTTTTCTTCCAAATGAAAGGATCTTCACTTTCGAGACTTGAATCTCACTATCCTTCCTGAGCTTCATTAGCTCTAAAATACTTAGGCACTTTGCTCTATTTCTCTTGATCTTAAAACTTAGAAGGATCTTCCGCACACCCCTTGCACCCATTCCTCAATATAGAACTTAAGAGGTTCTCGTTCTCTGCCTGCCTCACAGAGATCCTATGCATATGTGCACTATCTCTCCTGATATCAATAGACTCCTTCCTCCAAGAGACTTAGAATGACTAGGAGAGTCTACATGTACGTGTGAAACTATGCCCAAAATTGGCGAACTCATAGTTCATTTATTTTAACTTGAGCCACGACATGGCTTAAGCATTTATGTGTACAAACCATATAATTCCTTACTTGCTTCATGGGGGTGGTTGATGGTTCAACCACCGGTCCTTTCTTCATTAACTGATTCCTCCTTAGGAACCAAAGGAGGTTTGTTATCCTCAAGAAGGGAAATTTGGGGTCATTTGATATAATGAACCCTCTCTTATAGTTTTCACATTCTTTCCTCTAGTGATATCATGTACATTCCTTTCAAGGATTCATCCCCACAGACAGTTATTGGCAATTCAAATAATGATACATTTACATCATTCCCATGCCACAACATGGTAATCCTAATTAATGATTAATTGCAAGTTGGGGGAAATAGGGGTGTTACAGCAGGGCTTTGTTGCTCTTGTAATCTTGGGAATGGACATGAGTGGTTTTGTTTCTCTTCTAGACTTAATAATGGGCGCGATTTCTTTGTAATTTGGTTTGTGTTTATTTATTTATTTATTTAATATAATTAATATATACAATATATATATATAATTAATATCAAACCTTAATATATTTAATATATAAACTTTTAAGTACAGTCGACTCAAAACTGGTACGGACAAGGGGAATCCAACTGTTTAATTGAAACAAAGAATTGTGATGGTCAATGCGGATGCTGACACAATGTGATTTATACCCAGTCCTATGCACGTTAAAGTGAATAAATTCAACCAAGCGTGGGTAAACAGTGGGAATAACTATGAATATCTTAAGGTATCCCAATGCCTCGTCATCTAATTAGTGGATTAACGAGATTCCCATTGTCCCTATCTATTATTTGGATAAACCAAAATCAAGGGAACATGCTTGGAAGAATCAATGGGGAAAGAACACCCTATTGAGCTTGAATCCAGTTTGACTTTGTGAAATGACTTGAAACGTGTAGAATAGTTGGGAGTCATTTTCAATGCAAGTGAAATACCACTACTTCTAACATCATTTTACTTATTATCTGGGGCGGAGATGGGGCATTTCCATTGTTTTGGCCATAAGACATGTTTTGGCAGGTTGATCTAGGAAGAAGACATTGTCAGGCGAGGATTTTCACTGGGGTGACACATCTGTTAAAAGATAACGTAGGTGTCCTAAGATGAGCACAACGAGAACATAAATCTCATGTGGAAAAAAAGGGTAAAATCTCATTTGATTTTCCACGAACCTCTTGATACTTATAGTTCATTGATGGATATGAATTAATACATCAATTAGATGTTTTCATGCATCAACATAGTTAATTTAAAATATTAATTGCCTGGGTAAGATTAAGTCGCCAATGGCACATATGGAGGAATGGTTCATGCATCCCCAGGAGAGGATAGGCTAATAATACTAGAGATGTATGGAGGGGTTATAAATACCTAATTAATGTTAATCACACTCACCAATGACTAACAACCAACTTTTGACATGCAAGGAAGTTATTATGCTTAATCTGAACCTTTCATTTATGAGCATGATGAATAATATTCTATTTCTATTAAATAATTTCCATAGAAAGAAGATGCATCATTAATATAGAAATGTTAAGGACTATTTGATTTGTATAATTTTAAATAGTAAAGAAGGGTAAATGTCATACAATTTTAACTTTTTTCAACTTATTGTTATTAGAATATGTCTAGATAATATTGATTGAAATTGTAATTTTGGATTTGATGAAATTGTAATTTTAGGTTGGAGGCATTTCTTCAATGTGGTTGTATCCTTAGAAAATGTTCATTGCACTAATATTGGTTTGCATAAATCAATGGTTTGATTAATTTTTTCCCAATCAACATCATGACATGGATGGAATAGAGAAAGTAGCAAGGAAACAAACAATTATTCATATTCTCCCCACCACCTACCTCTGAATCAAATTTCCATAGTAGTGGTTTATACATTCATCATATTTGTCAATTGCACATTTCCTCAAAGTGTCGTCATCGATGGAAAATGTCAAGAGCTCATTCTTCATGCACTTGATGAAAATGAGTTTAGGAAACCAAAGATGATCATTTCTTTTAAGAATGAAAAAAGTTCCTACAATCCCTATGTTTTTAGCCAACATCCCCCTACAATTATCTATGTTATGGTTCCTCATTGTAAATTGGTGACTTGAGTCTTCATATACTTAGAGAGTGGGTGGCTTATGATGCCAAATTCTTTGTCCCTAGATAGAATTTAATTTTCTATCATGTGAGTGGTGTGCATCCTCAAGTTAGAGACACACTGGAGCCATGGATTCCTAATGATTGTCAAGCATTGCAAGATATAACCATGCAAGAACAATTTGATGGGTATTACCATAATCGATTCATCTTTGTAAACCGCATTTTTTCTCAAATACACATTCGTGGTAAAAATTGGACATTTTTCTTTGTTTTGGATTAGTATATTTGCATTCCTCTGTGGAATACTTTCAACCTATGTTGAATGAGCTCTCAAATCATACAAATATCATTGTTGAGCATGTACCATGTCCAACAAGCTCTTCTTACAAAACACTTTGTGCAATGACTTGACCAACATTATTTATTCTAGATAATTATTATAAATAATGATGTGATTAATTTGAATAAAATCTCCAATTAAGCATGAGAAGCATTGGAAAACCTTAAATATTTGTTCAATTCAAGTCTAATGACACCACAAGTGTCCAAGGACAATATCAATAATTTTATAATAAGCTCCTAATTCAGTTACAACTCTACAATCTTCTTTCCTAACTATGATGTTTAAAATAACACAATATACGTCTTACCTCATCCTACATGTCTATTTCTTGATTCCCTTCATTATTCCCCTTCCTTATTTTAAAAGTACGTTAATTGTTTAATAACATTGATATTTTCTCTCAAAAAAAATAAATCATTAAAGGTCTGATATTATTTCAACAAAAATCATGTGTCATTTAATATAGCATTTTATCATGAGAAAACATAATTGTATATCAAAAACCCATCTGATTCATGCCTAATGTTAGAATTTGGGGCTATGGAAGTACAGATTTGGGACCTTAACCAATATGCAAGTGCATCACTCTAAAAGTCACACTTAGCAATAAGCAAGTTATAGATTTCCAAATTACTAACCTGAAAGACTCTTCATGGGTGACTAATGGATCATTAATAATTTGAAGTTGGGACTATGAACATATAGATTGGGACCTTAACCAATACATAAACACATAACTCTAAAAATCATGGATTGGTAATTGGCAAGTTACTCATTTTTAAATTATTAATATGAAAAACTCATTGTAAGCCATTAATGTACCAATTATTTGAAATTGGTAATATGGAATTATATAGTCTTAGGTAGAAATCATTTTGTCTAAATAATAAATGCAAATTCTTAGTACAACTCGAGTGGGCTTAATTGTTAAGAAAATGTATTGTTTATTCCTTGGAGGTCATAGGTTCAAATTCAAAGGAGGGTAGAGTATGTCAGTAGAGTATGTACACCTATGTAGACTTTATCAGTCAATTCACTGCATGGAGTGAGTCCCTTGTCCCACAAACAAGGGGCCTCAGACATCAATTTGGTGTCTGGCTTTGTTGTAACCTTAAAATTAAATCATTATTATAGTAATGAACCAAACTTTATAAACCAACAAAATATACACAATGTTAGTAGAAAAGTCATGGGTAAATAATGCATTGAAAATGAAGAATTTAAATTAAATAAGGTTTTCATTTTAACATTAAATCCATTTAGATTAAATAATTGTTTTATTCAAATCAATTATTTACGAGTTTATTAAATATTGTCTGAAAATATATTTAACCTTATCCATAAACTTTATATTAAATATGATCAGTGTAAATCCATCTTAATTTTAATTTTATTAAATAAATCTAAAATCCATAATATATATTTATTATAAATACCTCCTATCACATGATGAAGAAATATGTTCATCATATATGTTTATATGCCATCCTCTAGGAAAGTTCACTAGATGATGCATGGGAAATGATGAATGCACAACCTATTTCTTAGAGACGTGACCTAACACAACAATACAATTTTCACTTTGTCTCTAGTGTTGTGATGAGGATTTGAATTTTATCCTCCATATAAGGGAAATCAACACCATTCCTCCCATCCCTTCCCATTTTAAATTTTGAATTAACCTCGCTTATAATATATTATGAATATCAAATATCTTAATATTTTCTTTTATGGGGTCTTGTTTTTGTTATCTGTGTTATCATCATTAATGTACCAACATATATCATGCTTTAGCATAAATGGTTCTAAACGAGTTAGAAATTGACACAAAGTGTTATTGATGAAGTCATATTAAGAAAACACCACCTTAAAAAATTGTGTAAATATAGGTTTATAGTTTTACTCGTTGTATAAAACTGTAGAATTACACAAATTCATTAACATAACATAACGTTTATTGCACTAGGCAACTTCAACACATGAGAGGAAGGAAAATTGGCATTAGTTGGTGTTTCAACTCAAATGTGCAATTCCAAAGTTCAATCACACAAATATACATGTAAGATACCTTGATACATTCACCTTTGCCATACTCAAATATCCTAGTTTAACATAAGTGCACTTGGATGGATGGATAATCCACTCATTCCGATACATGGGAGTCCAACAATCATGGAAGATTATTTCATTCTCTTTATCTCATCTTATTTATAACATTTGTTTTTGTGTAATTCAATACATGAATAGATGGGAAATGAATCAATTTGTATTGCTTTAGTAGAATATTTACGTATTGTTCTAAAATTGTAAACAACTAGGCTATAGTGGGTTGATGAGTTAGTAATGGAATGATAAGTGTGTTGTAAGTTTCATGTCATTCAAATTTAATGTAAAAATTTACTTCATTAATGCAAATTTGAAGTTGAGATTCTACCCCTATTACTACATAAATTTGTATGTTTGATTTATGAGTATCATGTTTGTCTCAATTAATTAACGACACAAACGATGAATATAAAGAGCATGACCATGATGATGGGTATGTTGGGAGTTCCATGCATGACATTAATCCGAGAAAGTTCAAATGAAACAAGGACGAGATCAGATATATAGAGTGGGTGTGTGAGTCATATTTGAGTCCAGAAACCATCCCATATCATCAAGGCATGTGAACAGTCTACCCATGTCAAATTTCAGTGCATACAGAAATGGTTTGAAAAAATTTCAACGTTGGCCCCATTCATGGGTCATTGTTTCCCATGTCTAGCCCTAGTACAATGTAATTTAGTTTTTTCCTTTAAAATTCATTCGAGATGCATGCCCTACTTATAGCACTACAAAGGAATGCAATAACTTTGATAAAGAAGTAGTTAATAAATTGCACAAGCTTCATCAGTTATTTCTTGTCTTTGTTTTTTTCTCTCATCTAAGTACTTTTTCGCTCCATAAATAATATTAGTATGAAATCATTATTTAAATACGAAATCTCATCAAGATCCTTGTTCTTTCCACCAAAAGCATGCTCATAATTGGCATGATGTTGGTTTTGAATGACACACGTGATGAATATAAAGAGCACGACCATGAAAATGGGTATGTTGGGAGTTCCATGTATGACATTAATCTGAGAAATTTCAAATGAAACAAGGATGAGATTGAATATATAGAGTGGGTGTGTGAGACACATTTGAGTCTAGAAACTCTCCCATATCATCAAGGCATGCAAACAGTCCATCCATGTCAAATTTCAATACATACAGAAATAGTCTGAAAAACTTTCAACGTTGGCCCCATTCACAGGTCACTGTTGCCCATGTCTAGTCCTAGTACAATGCATTTTAGTTGTTTCATTTAAAATTCATTCGATATGAATGTGGATGCATCTAGTACCAAAAGGGAATACAATAACATCGATAAAGAAGTACTTGATAAATTTCAAAAACTTCATCAATTATTTCTTGTCTTTTTTTTTTCTCTCATCTAAGTACTTTTTTGCTCCATAAAGAATATTAGTACTAAACCATTATTTAAATATGAATTCTCATCTAGTGCCTTCTTATTTCCACCAAAATAATGGGCCTAATTGGAATGATGTTGGTTTTCACAGACACAGACGATGAATATAAAGAGCACTACCATGATGATGGGTATGTTGGGAGTTCCATGCATGAAATTAATCCAAGAAAGTTCAAACGAAATGAGGATGATATTGGATATATAGAGTGGGTGTGTGAGTCATATTTTAGTCTAGAAACCATCCCATATCGTCAAGGCATGAGAAAAATCTATCGATGTCAAATTTCAATGCATACAGAAACAGTTTGAAAAAATTTCAACGTTGGCTCCATTCACAGGTCACTGTTGCCCATGTCTAGTCCTAGTACAATGTCTTTTAGTTTTTTCGTTTAAATTTCATTTGAGATACACTTTCCTGCATATAGTACTACAAGGGAATGCAATAACATTGATAAAGAAGTAGTACTTGATAAAATATTTCACAATCTTCATCAGTTATTTCTTGTCTTTGTTTTTTGCTCTCATCTAAGTACTTTTTTTCCACAAAGAATATTAGTATGAAATCATTATTTAAATAAAAATTATCATCTAGCGCCTTCTTCTTAACACCAAAATTATGGGAATAATTAGCATGATGTCAGTTTTGAACGACATAGAAGATGAATATAAATGGCACGACCATGACAATGGGTATGTTGGGAGTTCCATGCATGACATTAATCCAAGAAAGCTCAAACAAAATGAGGATGAGATCAGCTATATAGAGTGGCCATGTGATTCATATTTGAGTTTGGAAACCATCCCATATCGTGAAGGCATGTGAACCGTCTATCCATTTCAAATTTTAGTGCATATAGAAACAATTTGAAAAAAAATCAATTTTGGCCCCATTCACGGGTCACTATTGCTCATATATAGTCCTAGTACAATGTCTTTTAGTTGTTTCATTTAAAAGTCATTCAAGACACACATCTCCACATATATTACTCCAAGGGAATGAAATAACGTCGATAAATAAGTACTTGATAAATTGCACAAGCTTCATCAATTATATCTTGTCTTTGTTTTTTGCTCTCATCTAAGTAAATTTTCACTCCATAAAGAATAATATTACGAATTAATCATTATTTAAATAAAAAATCTCATCTAGTCCCTTGTTCTTTCCACTAAACTCATGGGCCAAAGTCCCATGTTTTCAAATAAGTTCGACAAAGATGCTATAGCAATAACGAACATGTTCGTCGAAACTTCATTGCTACAATACTATGACAACAATGATGACATTTACGATGATGGTATAAAGATGAATGAACTTCTCTTGTTTTCGAGAATAATTTATTCTTTATTGAACAATTCCAACCATGTGAAGGTGGAAGATTATATGTCCCCTCCCCTCCCCCTCACATCACTCTCAATTCCCCAATACCCAATCTATAAAATAGAAAATAATCAAAAGAAACATACTAATCATGCATAGAAACTACCAAAACAAAAATTAATTAAGGTAAATGAAATTTTGAGCTTATAAATGATAATTTTAGTTTAGCATGTATGCTATGGCCACTATTTTCAAGTTTTACATAATAAACAATATGTAACATAGGGTATAAAAAAATGGCATAAAACATAAAAACATGTAATTAACCCACATAAGTAAATTATTTAAAGAGAACATTTCATACAAATTAAAATATACAGTTATGTACCTCATCCAAATCAACATTTGTATCATCCTTCTTCTGTTTCTTTTTTATCTTCATCCAACTTGATGTTTGTATCATCATGTGGTTCATAAATGGTGTTGAAAGGATTGACAATATCATCATCATCATCAATGTCATTTTGTGAGCATATCTCCATCGACATCATCATCAAGAATTGCATTGTCTCCTATGCATGGTTCATCTTCTTTGTCTTCTTCGTCTGTCGAACAATCTTCCTACTTTGTCTTTGGCACATCATCTTCTTCTTCAATATAATATTCTTCCTCTACACTATACTTTACTGGCCTTCCTCTTGGATCATATCTAACAACAAATGACCAATCCCTCTCTCCTGGAACCTTTGAGTAAAAGACTCGTTCACAATGGCTTAGAAAAACATAGCGATCATGTCATGTTTCAAAAATCGTTGTTTTAATAATCGAAAATCCGTTGGCATGTTGAATTGAACATTTCTTTCCCCATCATGTTCATGCATTTGTAACTTATACAATTTGATGTCAAACATAACTAATTTGAAGGAATTAAAGTCACACTCAAGTATATCATCCAAATACCCATAATATATATTTTCAGATTCTCGGGGATGTTTTTCACTCCTTTAGGAAACATTAGTGACCTGGAATACTGCAATTATCCTACTATCATAAATTTTCTTGGTTTTATCCAACTATTTAATGTGAAATTTATAACCATTGCACCACATATCCTTGTGGTGTTTCAACTGCAATATGCCAGACATGTAAAAGATGCATTGTCAATTATTAAACATATTTATATAACTTGGAAAATATATGAAAAAATACACCTCTAATCACATTAATATAATATAAATTAACTAAATAAAATGGACGAATTTGCTTGCCTTTCCATCTTTCAAACCATATGCTAAATCATTGTCCCTCTGCGTAACATTGGAATATCCATTATGATGAGATTATCTAACCAATTCACAGAATTGTTTCCATGATAACCTACCGCCATGATGTTGTTTACATATTTCAATCCATACCTTCATCCGGTCAATATTGTTTGCAATGTATAAATGTAGGGAATCTCAATCTTGAGCAACTGAATCAAAAATCATAATTCACCAATATTAAATATTAGTTAAAACCATGGTAAATATTAATAATTGATGAAAGAATAAATAATAAATGAGTATGATCATATATTAAAGAAAAAATTAAAAGTTATATGTATTATAAATCTACACAATTTAATTACCTCTCACTTTCTTCGTTCTACCTTTCCCCAACAGGTGCTCCCCTTCAAATTGTTTGATGGAGTTCACATCCCAAATGTGATCCACTGCATGCATAGTTGGTGCTACTAATTTAGGAAGATACTGACTAATATACACCATGGATTGATATACCATAAATCCCTCCACCATAGACCCTTAGGACATGCTCTTTGTCTATTAAAATCCTTCAATGATTTCAAGTGCCTTTCCAGCATACACATTGACCTTGTGTGTACAGGTCCACACATTTCAATCTCCTCAACTTGGTGTATGATGTAGTGTTCGTGTGCATTGAAAAATGTTGGAGTTAGATACTTTTGGATTTCATGCATTAGCTGCGGAATTTCTCTCTTCCAATACATTATATCATCTTGATGGATTTCTTTTAATGACAACCATCTATAGATCATGACGCAAAAAAATAGCATGTTTCAAGAAAACATAATATATATTACATCACAAGTAAAACATATGTCATTAAGTACAACAACAAATTGAAAAAAAAAATTCATATAAATCACGACTACTTATCTCATGTTTTTTCCAAGATCACATATAACTTGTTTGACATTGTTGTCAAATTCGTTTGGGAGAGAAACAGGTAGAATATATTGTAACAATAAAAAATGAATTGTTATTTGTTTCCAAAGTATACAAAAAAAAAAATCTTAAAAGATGTATATGAACAATAAATAAATATGTATAAAAAAAATATTACCTTAATAAAGGTATGCCAATCATCTATTTTTACCCCACCAAGTTCACCTTTCTTTGTTAAGATATTATTTTTGTTTGAAGAAAAGCCTATGGGAAATTTAATTCTTTGAATGGCCTATTTTACATCAATGTTTTTCCACTCTGTTAATAACCATGGAAGGTTATTTCGGTCTCTATCACTATTTGATCATATCACACTTTGCATTGCATGATTGGCTTCTTGAATGTCAATACAAAATTTGACAATTTTTTATTTATCCCTCCTACCATCTATGATTCACCATAATGTTTTTGTCACATTCTTCCCAATATTTTTAGCTCCTCATAATAGGGAAACCTCATGAATTGAGTGGGATAACATTTCATTTGTCATGGAATCTCATTATTAATACCTTCATGATGGAGGCCTTGATGAAGCATAAAAGAAATCACAACAATAATGATCAAATATGGTAAAATAAATTCAATGATTAAAATAAAAATTCAAAATATTACATATATGATACATAAAGAAATTGTGTACCTCGATGATTTTTGTTATATTCCAACCTCCATCGGTGAGGTATCATTCTTCATGGTTTTAATCCAGTCTCTTCTTTCCAATTGAAAATATGTTTTTCAGTAGTACGATACCTAAGGTTATTAGGGAGGAAGTGCCTATATTCATCAAACACCATCTTTCCTAAAAATTTTGAATGACGAAACTTCATCTTAGGACCACAAAATGGACATGAAAAATTACCCTTCATTTGAAGACCTGCAACAGATGGATTATGTCAATTATATGATGGGATTATTTAAAAAACATGCATGTTATCTTTAAATAATTATATAGTATTAAAGTGAAACACAATGTTACATACCCAAAAAATGTGTTAGTCCTAGGGCATCATGAATTGTCCATACAAGTATTCCATGGAATTGAAATTTCTTCTCCCCAATTGGTTTAAAAATGTCATACATAGTGATGTCATCCCATAACTTTAGTAGCTCGTCGATAAGAGGCTCAATATATACATTCATATCTTTAACTTAGTACTTATCTAATTGTTTGAAATTATACATGATTAATACCATGATATGTATATCACATAAGTAAATAAATAAATAAAATATATTATGCAAAAAATGAAACAAATGAAAATGTTACATTCGAAAAATTAATGTAAACAAATACCTGGAACAATCATTGTCAACATTATGTGCTCCCTATTTATTGACAATCAAGGATGAATGTTATTGTTGATAACAAAAATAGGCCACACTGAGTAAATAAACATAATCTCTTTGAATGGATTAACATCGTCAGTTGCCAATGAAACCTTAACATTATGAGGTTCATCTTTAAATTCTACCCATTTTGCCTCAATTTCCCCAAATGCATAACCATCTGCAGGAATTCGAAGAACATCATCTCCACTTCTGTTCCATGCATGGTAATCCATAAACTGTGTTATTCTTTCACACCTAAACAATCGTTGCAAATGTGGAATTGTGGGAATATGGTGAAGAACCTTTCGAGGCACCCTCTTTCTTACTTGATCAGTTCGATATCTATTGATATGACATTGCAAACATTCTATTTTTTATGCATGTTGTCCATAATATATAATATGATCATTAGGACATGCATCTATAGTTTGATAATCAATTCCAATGTCTTTCATAATGGCATGCAAATCTTGATATGTACGAGGTAAAATATTTGACGATGGTAACATAAATTCACCTAACAATCTACAACATAAAAAATAACTAGTTAATATAAAGAATATTAATCATCAATATTGCATTCTTATTTTACACTTTAATTAAGACTAAAAAAAAAGAGTAAAAAATCAACCTTTATGTATATCTGATGAAACATATTACATACCTTAGGATCTGTGTCATACAAGTGTTCGACAAATGATTCATAACCTTTAAGTTCACCAACAACAATGTAGTAGAGAGAATATTTTCTCTTGAGCATTTATAAAGTCGTTTATTTTCCTTTTATATTAGAGGTTCATCATGAAAACCATCACTATCCCCATCCTCATCCGACTGAGTGAACAAGTCTTGGATCATTTGATTTATTCTGTCATCTTGAAATATGTTATTATTTTCATCTTCTTACATGGGATCCTTCACTTGATATTCATTATTTGCTTCATGTTCCTCAACATGTACAACATCATTTCTACTACTACTTCGTTCATTCTGCATAAAGTTAGGGCGCAATTCTAACTTTATAATTACAAACAAACATGCAAAATTAGTGTATATAACATATATTAAAACAATATAAAATTTATAAATACAATGAATATAAAGACAGATAATGAATATATAGCTAATTACCACGGGACGATATTCATTTGATCCCTCGTTAATGTGCCCATATCTCTTACAATGCCTTTTATTTGTTCATATTAAAATTCTACAGGACATGCAGTACAACACCTTTTGTAAGGGCAATAACATTTATCATCACACTTTTCACCCTCTTTACTTTTTTTCCCACCTCTAATATTTTCTGACATTCTTCCCCACAAAAAGACAGTGATGATTATATTATAAAATTGAGTGGTGTAATATAATATCTATTATATTTTCCTAATGTAATTGAGATATGAAAATAATTGATCTGTATTTTTCTTGACAAGAACACCTTATACCCTTTCTAAACCATCATCGTTGTAGCAAAATTGTCGCAACATCTCTCAAATGAAACATATTTGTTATTTTTTTCCATTAGAATTTTGACAACAGTTGACCAAGTCAACATTGACTTAGTCAAATAGTGGGTGATTGTCTGAAGAGAGTAATGGCTATCCCTACTATCGCCAGTAGTGAGACGAATATAGAGGTGTCATCTATATTGAGATGAATTAGAGGTATCGTCAATATTGAGACGAAGATGGAGCTAGCATCACTATTGAGATGAATAGAAAGGTTTCCATCTCAAGTCTGACGAATGCATGTGGGATTGAAAAAAAATTGAAAAATTAAAATACTTATCTTGTTTTTTCAACAGGACAACCAATTTTTTCCATGCCGTCAGAAATAGTTTGTCAAAGTTTTTTCAATATGTAGTAGTGGGAATATGGGAACTCCATAACCAAAGCATATTGTAAATGGAGTGTAGTGGCATAAAAAAAATATACTTATATAAAATTAGTTGATATTGGCCTTATATCACACCAAAACAATGGGATGGAGTGATGATAATGTGGCAAATTTAAGCTCCTAAAGGGATCTATTTCCCCCAAACTTCATTAAAATAAGCATAAGCAAGACGAAAAGGGTAGTGACATTGAAAGTGAAAAGCTTGAATTGGACTTAGAGGATTCTCTATGAAATATATTCATTTTATTATTCATGTGTACCCACCTTTTCTTGTATTTGCATGCATGCAGATCGTCATTGTAGAGATATCCAGATTACCATTATTGTCACATCTAGATTTTATAGTAGAGACGGTTCTTAGACCAGATTTGAATTACTTGTTTATTTTTTATTATTTTGTGATTATGTGGCAACCCCAACTCTAAAGAGTCAAGGAAAGTCCAAGGATCACAGAACATTCTGGGTAACAAACACATTCTTAAACCTCTTATTAGTTAACCACGACACAAATTACCAACGAGCAATCTAACACTCGTCCAAGATCAGGGGACAAGTTTCACAGGAGATGTGCCTTAATCAACATGTGTGTATGTGATAATACTTGTCTCTTGTTTAATCAAGGAATTCCATTAACCTAGGTTTTCAACTAGACCAACAAGTTTCACAATTGGAACCACCTATATACACTGTTATTTCCATTCTTACGTGCTGGATAGTATTTGTTTCAGACAAACGCTTGAGAATGTCAAAACAAGTTTCTCAGGGAAAGAATTTATGGAAAATATCGAATAAGAGGAATTACGGGAAGCAATAATTTCTACAAAGAATCAAATCGGAAAAATTACGGGAAGTGGACATATGCTTGCTAATGAGATAGCACACATTTTGATGAATGTATTTAAAATTTTTAACTAGATGGTGGTTACCTTTTCCAGTCAATAAATTCCAAATGATGTATTGAAAACGTTTAACTATAAGGTAGTTAACTTTTCACCTCAATAAATTCCAAACATGTGTGAGATGATATGCCATGCTTTTAAATGTCATATGCCATTGAAAAGTTTAACTATAAGGTAGTTACCTTTTCACCTCAATAAATTCCAAACATGTGTGAGGTGATATGCCATTGTTTTATTGTTTTAAATGTCATATGTCATTGATTTTTAAATGCCACATGTTAATAGTGTGCCCACTACTTGTACTAAATATGGGAGTAAGCTAAATGTTTGACCTTTTGGCTTTTCGACCAATGTCAAGTGTCCCATCTCCGACCACCGGTCTATTACCATTTGACATTCCTCCATTTCTTTGGGTGGTCTCGTCTCCAAACTCTGTTAGTCCTCGTGTTTCTCTTTCCTCCGCACCGTCCATCTCTGTTGGATGAAGGGAGTAGTTGACTCCATTTAGTGTGCTGCCACCCATTTCCTTTCAAATTCTCTCCCTTTCATATCACATTCAAATTCTTTCGCCGATGTGTTGTGGAATCTTTTGTTTCCTCTCATGCTAGTGTGTCGTGGACTGCTCTATTTCCTCCTTAGTTATTTTAGGTCCAGTCCCATGTTCTTTTTCCATAGATCGTTGCAAGAAGATGGAGGATGTCAGGGTTTGATCGTATACTCTCCACTCTCACGCAGGTTCGAATAGAGCCACCCCTCTATATTTGTAAGTTGCAGTTTCAAAGATATAACCCTGCAAGCACACATATCACATATAAATGTGCACATAACACCAAAAATGGAAACTACTTTGTATGTGATTGCAACCAAAACTCTTAGCATCTAATGGTCCCTATGTCATTGTATTCTTGATCAAACTATTTTTTATATGCACTGAAGGGCTTCACTTGGACTAAATATTAGATTGAGCAGAGACATATATTTCCCATCACCTAATTTGCAGGAAAATAAGAGGCACATCTCTTGGGACATATATCACCTCCATGATATCGTACTTAGTATTTATAAGAAGGCCTTGTAGGTATGTATTGATCTTTTGAAAATGCATGCATAGACGAGATTTATTCTCAATGCAAGGAAAGCATAAGACAAGGAGTCTTGCACCTCTGGTTATCATTATCGCTCTCATCATCATAACATCCTCTCTCGATATCTTGGCAATAGGAAGACCACATTTGGTTTCTCCATATTGCATATTGAATCAAATTTTGAGGAGATTGTGAATGTACCATCATTTTCCAGTCCATCGAGTGCCATCAACCCCTCGAGAGACATGTTAAAACTTAATCTTGTCGTTTTATGAATAAGCCACTCCTTATGGCTTTCGAATCCAACCAAAATGATCTGATGTTGGTAGTGGTAACTAAAGATGGCGAGAAATCCTTCCTATTCCTATCGTTTCCATTTTGGATGAGAGGACTGCAGAGTTTCCCCTCTACACTACTACGTTAAATAAATCTTCTATAGGAAAACTCAAACTCATTCCAATTCATAGCAAGTACACGATAAAACTATAAATCCCTTACAAAAATTGGTTGAGAGCCTGCAACTATATAGGAATGTATTATTGATAATTCTAGAGCTATTAGAAGAGCTTAATCCCTTTGCATTTTGGAAAAAGGACTTTAGCAATGCAAGGAAAGTGTAAGATAGGGAGGCTTACTTCTTTGGCTCTGTCATTATCATTCTCATCGTCACAACATCCCCTCTTGATATCTTGGAAGTAGGAAGCACACATTTGGTTTCTCCATATTGCATATTGAGTTAATTTTTTAGGAGATTGTGAATGTACCAATGTTTCCCAGTCCATCAAGTGCCATCATCTGATCGAGAGATGTGTTGAAGCTTACCTTTGTGGCTGAAGAACAAAGGATTGGACCTGCAACAATGGAGGAGGAAACAAAGGAGTCCACAACACACGGGCGAGAGAATTTGAATGTGGTATGCGAGGGAAAAACTTAGAGGAAATAGAAACAGGACAACTAACGGAGTTTGGAGATGGGCTCGCCCGAAGAATTGGAGGAACATCAAATGTTTGGAGACCGGTAATCGAAGATGGAGCAATTGACGATGGTAGGAAATCCAAAAGGTCGAATGTTTAGTTTACTCCCTAAATATGCTTTCATTCTATGCGATATAAATATTTTCCTACAAAACTTATACTTATAGATTTTAAAGTATTAATTTTTATATTACTAAGTGTGAAGAATTATGTAATGGATATAATTTTTAACTAACAAATAAAGCATGACAGCTTCATTGCAGTTCCTTATTTATGAGTTAGTGATCATGTTCTCAAAGATGTAAGTTGTAAAGTTGTCTCAGAGATTTAAGTTGTTTAGGAGTTAGTGATCTAACTTTGAGTTGAATTGTGATTTTCTACATAAATCCAAACAAATTACTTTAATCAACTTAATTTGATTCATAATATTTATTCTTGGGATATTAAACAGTTTTTTCAATCTATGTCTTCATCTCCAAGGTACTTTGAATACATTACAAGGTATCTAACACTTTAACAATACTATTATTAACTAAGCTCTAAAGCATACATTGCACATACTTATATTGTATATAAAATTACTCAACCTCTTTAGTTTAATTTAATGGACAAAAGAAGCGAGTAATGTGTCATATTGAGATTGTGCAATATATTACATCACCCATACCCTTAGTGAATGGAACTCGGTACCATACCTACTATATTACATCACTCATGCCCTTAGTGAACCAATAAGTACAAAGCTAATAGTTACAAAATCTACTTCTCTTGAATATGAATTGACCCAACAAATAAACTCACACTATTGATTCAGTCGCATTGTCCAATGATATCACTATATCTACCGATAAAGTAGAAAGTAGCCACTTTGTGGGAACCCCCTTCTTCTTATAAAAGCAATTATTATTTTTAACCTTACATAAGGGTCCTAAAGAATTAGAATATCGAATTAGAAGCCCACTATACATTTTTTTTTTTTTTGGTCTTCATACAAACTTTACATGCATTTCATATAAATTTAATATATATATATATATATATAATTAAATTATATTTTAAGATAAAATGCATATAGAAGATATTTTTTAAATACAAACTTTACATGCATTTCATATAAATTTAATATATATATATATATAATTAAATTATATTTTAAGATAAAATGCATATATATAGAATGACTAGTGAAGATATTTTTTAAAAAATTAGTGAGATAATGACCCAGAACCCTTCTCTTTTCATGAAGGATTGATCACTTTATTAACTTTACTCTTAATCACTTTCTCCATTCCTACATCATTTTCTCAAACAACGTCATTGTACCAACTAAATCTTCTTACAATTGTACCAACTAAATCTTCTTACAATATTGATTCTTAATCTAAAATATATAAATTTCACTTTGCTTCAATATAATTTATATTAAAATATCAATAATATAATAACTAAGTGAATGGCCCACATATAAATTTGATGGTCAAAAGAGTGGAAGTGGGGTGCCCAAGAATGTTCTGAGACAAGAATGTGCACTCATTCTTGAAAATGTGCACATGTTCCTTTTCATATAGCTTTAGGTCCCCTTAAATAGCCATGTTGGCTGCCAACTAGATGGCTAGATCTTGACTTCAAAAAACACATGTGCATTTTTAGAAACATTCACATGTTAAAAATATATGCATGTTCTTTTATGTCTTAATAAAAAAAAACTTATGTGGCTTGTATATTTCTTCTAAATTGCACAACACATTTCTTGGGGAAGTAGGAAGGATTTGAAGAGAGAATTTGTTCATTTGATCACCGGAAGGATGAGGGATGTTTCCATTGCCACCATTTAGTGTTTCCTACATTCATTAGAAGTAGGTTTACCTAGAATTTGATTTTGTTTATATTTCTTAAATTCTTTAAATTAAAAAAAAAAAAAAACTATTTTCATGGAGCCTGTACATGAATAAACCCACCATCACTTCATGAAGAAAGACCCAACCCTAACCCCCAACTACTAGCATATAAATTCTATTTTCATGGAGCATGTACATGAATAAACCCACCATCACTTGATGAAGAAAGACCCAACCCTAACCCCCAACTACTAGGTATAGATGCAAACATGTAAATTGAAAATGGCCTTGAGTCATCGAGAAACCTAATTGTCTCTTTTAGAAACACCAAAGTGTCGTCATGATTTTCACTCGCTACATCACTTAAGACCATTGTATCTTCCATTAACAACAACACTTAAGGGAAAATATTTGATATTTCCAAATACAAGGCTTGGATGTTTGAATATTATAGGACAAGGTTAGATATAAACCAAGTGAGAGATTTACAAATTTTATAACAAGATATCGTGACCATGTTTATTGACCCAAATATGGTTTACACCCTCCTGTGATAAAGAAGCATATTTGCATGGACTCATGCACATATCAACCAGTTATAGACCATTGGATGGATAGGTGGTTTATGGTTTTTTAAAAAATTACTGTAATGATAGAGAGGTTCCACTATATTTTCTTATAAATTTGTGGGTTGAATTTGTTTTAGGTCACCATGTCAACTACTTTGACATTGGTGAATTCCATTGGGTAGGTTGTGGGTCTGTGCAAGATTGATAGAATGTTAGGCATGACCTACCCACTGACATGTTCTTTCCCTCCTAGGTGAAGGCCTAATCCCCTTGTCTAATATCCTACGATTTTAGATAATATTTGTTAGACCCAAACCTCAATTTCTAGCCCACCCTATAGTTTACTTCAGCATAGCACATTCATTGTTTTATCCCACCATGAAGGATCTTTAAAAAATATGCAACTTAACAACGAAGGGGAAAGGGTTGGGCCTTCAAGCCATGCAATGGAGTCCCACTTATGCATGGTCACATGGACATATTAGGCATTTTGATTATAGTTCATATCATCCTCATTAATGTTGGGTTGTAGATAAATTTATTATGGATTAATGGAAATTTGTATATAAAATAGTTTCATGAATGCACTTATTATAAAATCATCTCTCTAGACTTCATTGATTATATATCTATATATATATATAGTTTAGTGTGCCATTTTAAAAATATGTTATGAATCAAACTTAAAAAATAATAGATTAATAAATTGAAACAAATATCTTACCTCCGAGATAACACGGAATGAAATTAAGAAAATGCTCCAACCGTTCATAAACTCCATGATTAGCATCAATACAACCAAAGGGAAGCATAAATGGAAGGAAATTCATTGTTTGTCCATTTACTTTAAAATAAAATATTTTATAATAATAAATATGATTTCGAAGGATCTTTTCCCGAGACGTGAACCATGTGAGATAAACCAATGGGAAGGTAGGTCAAACGTTAATTATTATAATCACGATAAAGTAAATTCTGTTATTAGAAGCAAAAATTTAAATATGGTAAAATAACTTAGATTATGAGAGTAAAATAAAGCCATGGCATTCTGTAGTCAACACCAACCACAAAAGCATCGATGTTTCCAGCTACTCACCAACGCAGGCGCAGTAAAAGTGGCAAATCAACATTGGAATCCAAAACTGAAATTAAAGTGAAAAACGATAATAATTGTTAAGTTAATCGAATTAAAGAAACTCTGAACGTACGACAACAAGAAAAAGTAATGAAGAGAAATTTTATGTCATATTTAATCCGCCCAAACAGAGTAATTGGCATTGAAACAGACTCTAACCATCACATTACGTCAAGATATATGATCAGATAAATAGAACACCTTACGTTGTAAATACGGTTGTGCATCCTGTTAGTTGGATGATAGTGTAGGGAATGTATAAGATGTTTATTAGATAAGAGTATGTATTCAATTAACAAGATGTATTAGATAATGAGTTAATGATCAGTTTTGTTCATTGCATTGAGTTTAATGTTATTTAATGATGTTTAATAAATTGTGAAAAGTGGTTTTTGTGTAATACAAAATATTTATTTATATATTTAATATAATATAAAATTTTAAAAATCTATAAAATAGTTATGATATATAAAAAAAATTGGGGTATTATTGACTTTGGAGTTAAAAATTGTGTTTATGAATGTTGAATGGATGGGAATCCCACATTGACATGAGACATTAAAGTTTACTTATTATTTTATGGTGCAAAGTGAGCCAATTATTGACTCATTATTTGATGCATCATATGTGTTTGGTGCATAGTGTGTGTTTGATGATACAATGAGTCAATCATTAAGTTATTGCATGTTGAATAATAATAATAATAATCACCCCCCAAGTAGAATGAGTCGCTCTGTGTGTTAGGGTTAGGGTTGTTTCAGCTCAGGTGCATTTGGTCGCCCTGCATGGGCTTAATGATTCCTAGCGAAGTAGGGTAGTGATGCTCCTCCTACAGTGAAGTGACAGCGCATGGAGACAACGGAGGAGGTTCCATGCGCCCAACATTTGAGCCTCTGCCAGATCTTCGCTCACAACTCCTCTTTGAGGGCACATTCAAGGACAAAGAAATGAACATTGATTCAGGGAAAACACCAACACCAACAAGCGCGACACGTCCATGGATACCTGGGAAATGTATTGCCTAGGCGCTGCAAGCCCCGAAGTACATCATAAGCACACTCAGGATCGAGGAACATAAGCAATACATGAGAGACTACGCTCTAGTGGGGAAATTTTTAGGGCTCTGGCCCTTTGAACGCAAACTGGTAAAATGGATACACCAATGGTGGAAACCCAAAGGCCACTATGATCTCCAGCTAGGTTCCAAAGGATTCTTCACCATAATCTTGCATAACTTAGAGGACAAAAATCACATTTTTGATGGAGGGCCTTATTTCTTCAACTCGGCGGGTCTCTTCTTGAGATTTTGGATGGAAAAATTCATCCCTAAAATAGAGGACTTCCCGCATGCCTCAGTGTTGATAAGGCTCTACTCCCTACCGCAGGAATTATGGCTGGAAGAGGTGTTGGCTAGCATTGACAACACCATTGGAGTATATGTTAAATCCTCGAAGGCCACGAAGCAATGAAGATATACCTCCAATGTGTGCATTTGTGTTTATCTGAACATTTCAAAGCCGCTACCAGGATCCATAACTTTGGAATATCATGATGAGGATTGGCTACAAACCATTGACTATGAGCACATCCCGTTCAAATGCAAAAAATGTCATGAGCATGGGCACCTCTTGAGGGATTGCCCCCTCAATACAACAAACAAAGATGGAAACCCAGAAGCAAGCAAAAACAAAGATGGCTTCATCCAGGTACCAGGAAAGCGCAGATAAGGACTCGGAAGAAAACCAGCAACCCCGACCAACAAGGAGTAGACCTCCAACAACCAATTTGAGATTTTGCAACAACTTCCAAAGAGCATGGATGCCTCACAGGTCCCTCCTACAGAAAAAACTCATCAGAATCCAGAGAAAGAGAAAGCAGTGGACACCCCAAGTCAGCCCCAAACCACTCGTCCACCCAGCTCCAACACCACAGCCATAGATCTCTCAAAGATAGAAGATGGGGACGCAAAAATGGATCTAGACAAGCAAGATCTGGCGAGAGTTGACCTGGAGCATCTAGAACAAGCTTATCGGCACCAGAAACTCTATACCATCCCTCCAAACTAGTTGACAAAATTCCACAAGATCTTCCTTAACTCCACAGTAGGATCCACAGCCAGATCCAATATGGGCTTTGGAATACAAGGAAACATGCAGAAAGAACAACACAAATCTCAGAAAGATGAAAAGAGAAGAGGAAGAAAATCAACCAGCAAGCTCATCCAAGAGATAAGGCATTTAATGGTCAACTTATGTCAAATCCATCTCATATCTGATAGCTTTCCCCCCCTCCCCTCCCCATCCTCATCATGAAGATCATCTCTTGGAATATAAGGGGACTCAACGGTCATAGTAAGTAGAAGTTACTATGGGAGATTAGCATAGCAGAAAAACCAGACATAATGATGCTCCAAGAAACAAAACGTGCCACTGCAAAAATGGACAAGATTCTCCCTAACTGCTAGAAGCAAGGGAAAGGTATCTACATAGATGTTATGGGTGCAACAAGGGGATTGGCACTTCTTTGGAACCCAAACTCAGTCACCCTAGACAATTTTTTCACAACCAAATGGTCCATCTCTACAGCTTATCGACTTATCGGCTCTAGCAAACCTGGCTACCTAACAAACATCTACGGACTAGCTACATCAAGGGATAAACATGCCTTCTTAAGGAGTCTAGAGAGCCTATCCATCCTAACTACGAGGAACAAATGGATTCTGGGAGGGGAATTCAACATGATACACAATCTGGATGAGAAGAGAGGAGGAACACGCCATCTCGAAGCGAAATCCGGGGACTTTCAGAGCCTAATCGACAATTTAGGCCTCATTGACACAGACACTCCAAATGGCATCCTCAACTAGATGAATCGAAGAACTGGCTCTCATCAGATAGCTTACAGGTTGGACCACTTCCCTCTCTTTGATTCTCTCATGATGGAAGGCACAGCACTGGAGGCGCACATCCTCGATGTCCATGGGTCAAACCATTGGCCCATCCAACTCTCGCTAGACATTTCTGCCACTCCAAGACGAAAACCCTTCAAGATGGAACAGTTCTGTCTCAATCACCCAGACTTCCAACAAAACACCCACACATGGTGGAGGGAGGTGTTTGTTCCACATGGATCCAAGATGTACAGATTCCAGCAGAAACTCAAAAACTTCAAGTAGAAGCTCAAGACTTGGAACAAACACACCTTCGGCAATATCTTTAAGGCCCAAAAGCAACTAACGAACCAAATGGGCATCATACAAAGCCAAATCCTCAATTAGGGCATCTCAGAGGATATCAAAACACAGGAAGCAACAATAAGCCAAAAGCTAGATGAAAGAAAAGTCCAAGAAGAGATCTTGTGGAGACAAAAGTCTCGCATCCAATGGATAAAGTAGGGCAACAAAAATACCAAGTTCTTCCACAAGTCTACCATTCAAGGAAGACATGCCAATCACATTACTCAGCTGCTCACAGAGAATGGGAAAACCCTCCACTCCCATGAGGATCTGGAAGCGGAGCTAGTCACCTATTATCATAATCTCTTGACGAAACCCCAGGGGGATAGATCACAAGCCATAGCCCAGGTTACGCAGCACATACCCTCTATAATCACGGAGGAACAGAATGCAGCTCTGCTACGGCCCATCACGCTCGAGGAAGTAGATCAGGGACTCCAGGACACCCTTAATGCTACTTTCCTCACCTTGATTCCCAAAGAAGAGCTAGTAAGTCACCCCAAATAGTTCCGACCAATCGCTCTTTGCAATGTCATCTACAAGCTCCTAGCTAAGGTGATAGTAAGGAGACTCAAGCCTATCCTCTCCTTCATCATTTCACAAGAACAATCAGGGTATGTGGAAGGGAGACAAATTCTAGACAACGTCATCCTAGCACATGAAGTGATCGACTCTTTATAGAAGACCCGCACTCCAGGTATGCTCTTAAAAATGGACCTTTCTAAATCTTTTGACAAGTTAAGTTGGGGCTATATGTGCTCAATGCTCTTAGCCTTTCCCCTCCTGTCTAGACTGGATCTTGAATCTCACCTCCTCTGCTTTCTTTTCAATCCTCATCAATGGAGTCCCTTCTCACCTTTTCTCACCCACCAGAGGAATAAGACAAGGAGATCCTCTGTGCCCATTCCTCTTCATTATCATGGCAAAAGGTATTAGCTGCTCAATCCAGGCTGCTATAGAAAACAAGGCACTGGTGATACTCTGATGATGGGCTCCCCTACAGTCCGCAAGGCCAACATAATCCTCCCCATCATTCAAACCTTTTGCGAGGCATCCAGAATGAACATCAATAAGGACAAGTCCTAGATATTCTTCTTCAACACCTCGTCGTCGATTCAACTACACATCATAGAAATCTTGGGTTTCACTCGAAGCTCCCTTCCATCCAAATAACTAGGTATTCCCCTCCTTGACAAAGCCCTAAAAAACAACTCCTGGGAAAGCCTCCTCACATCCTTTTCGAAAAGACTCTCCTCTTGGACCTACCGTGCTCTCAATATTCCCAGCTGCCTCATCCTTCTCAAGTTCGTGCTGCAATTCTTGCCAATCTATGCCTTCTCAGCCCTCGCTGCCCCTAACTTCATCCTAAGTGCTATTAGAACCCTGTAAAGGAACTTTCTTTGTCAAGGGCTCAAAGTAGGGAAAAAATTGGCACTGATCAGCTCGGAAAAGATTTGCAGACCTAAGGCTCAAGGGGGTCTAGGAATAAAAGACCCATCAACCATGAACAAAGTCATGAGCACTAAGATCTGGTGGAGATGGCTGAAGAGACATCAAGATCTCTGGGCCAAGCTATGGAGAAGAAAGTACACTCCCAACACAATGGAAAGAAACCTCATCAGATGGAATGGAGACACCCCTAGCTCTTTGATCTGGACGACTACCAAGAAGAATCAAAACCTAGTGATCAATCACTCTTTCTGGGAAATCTGGAATGGTCAAACAACCTTCTTCTAGAATGACTCGTGGCAACAGTTACCTATTATGGTGCAAGAGGCCTGGGCTGACATCTTCTGCACCCTGACTACCCAAGAGGGACTGACAAAAGTGGTAGATTAATGGAAGGACAACCTCGCAGATGCCACTTGGAGATGCTGGAAATCCATGAGAGAGGACCTTCACATCGAAGTGCACGTGGACCCTTGGTACAACCTGACTAATGCAATGAAAATTCCCATCCTTCCAGGAGAGAACATTGTACAATGGGGACACTCCTCAAGGGTAACTTTCAACATCCAAGAAGTCTATGTCATCAAGGCCGATTTCAATCTCTTCCCCCCGGGGAAAGTTTGGAACAATATATGGTCACTGAAGCGCTGCCCAAAAATCAGTATCTTCCTTTGGGTGCTGGCACATGGAAGCATTCTCACTTGGGACAATCTCACCAAAAAGGGGTTTACAGGGCCTTCCATATACCCACTATGCTTGGAAGCCTCAAAAACAATGAATCATCTCCTAAACATTTTCCCCTTCAACACCCAAGTTTGGGACCAATGTGCGACTATCATGCGCACTTCATACCGTAAGTGGGATAGCATAAGCACAACCATCGAAGAGTGGAGAGACGTGGCTTTCCAATAGCCTATATTAAACCACATATGGAAATTACTCCTCGGCTTTATCCTCTGGAAAATATGGAAGGAAAGGAATCGAAGGATCTTTAGGAACACCCAACACAACTAGAAACATTGTTGGACCCGAAGCTGCACCAACATAATGGAAACAATCAACTTGCAACACTAGAGTGAAACAGACCTAACTTGTCCAATTCAAGAACAAAGAATCTCGAAAAATTGGAAACTTACCAGAAAACAAAGTTTTCCCTCTACTCCCCGGAATCACTCCTTTGGGGAGAACCCCTCTCATTGGTCCTCTCCTCCGGATGGTTTTATCAAATTGAATTTTCATGGGGCCTCCAAGGGGAATCCGGGTGGAGCAGGCTTTGGAGTGGTCTTTCGAAACCACCAGGGGAATATTCTACTCATCACTGCTGGAAGCTTAGGCCAAACCACAAACAATGCTGCAGAACTGTGGGGGCTCACAAGAGGTTTTAAATTGTCTATAGAACATAACTTCAATCAACTAATAATGGAAGGAGATTCACAAGTAATACTCAATCTCTTCCAAAAAATCCTGAACGGTGGTGATCCAGAGCAAAACTAGCCCTATTGGCGACTATCTCATGGGATGAGGAAAATTGCAACACTTATCCGACCCAATCAAGCCTTCATCTCCTTGCATGTGAGTTGGAAGGAAAATCATATTGTTGACGATCTTTCCAATATTGGAACATACCTGGAGGGACCAGACCTTCTTTGCCAAGCCTACATCCACCAGACGCATCCCATCCTCTAGAGATGAAAGGAAAGGGGTCTAGCCATTGATAGCTCCCCGGATGGGGTGTTATTTCTGCACAGGTGTCTAACAGAATGAATAGGTGATGACCACCATGGCACCAACCACGTGACATGCGCGTGCCATCCCCTCCCTCCACTACCATTCATTTAAATCAGCTTCAATCTAACCAAAGCGCCATTACTCCTACTGCGCCGTGCTCTGGCTATCCATCCCCTCGATGGGTTAGTTCAATGGACTAGAATTTAATCTTCTCGTGTGTGTCTTCCTCCACCAACACTATTTGCACCATGAACCTCACCAGGTGCACTCACATCTTCATTCATTTTCAGTTGAACCCTATAGCGAACTGCGCTCCCCCCTCTTGCTCCTTGACTATCTCTTCTTCCTTCCTGTGCCTGATTTCCTTCACCACACCTCAATCATGCCGAGACAAAGGGGGAAGTCCAAATGCATCTCGGCTTGGCAACCCAATCGACTGTTCTTGGCACTCCATCCCCCGCCTGCACCCTCTCACAGTTCATCACCCTCCTCGCCATCCTCTTCGTTGCAGTCTGGCCATAGCCTCAACAGTATTCCTCTAAAGATGAAAGGAAAGAGCTCTATCCATTGACAACTCCCTGGATGGGGTGTTATTACCGCCCAGGTGTCTAATGGAATGGACAAGTGACGACCATCATGGCGCTAACCACGTGATAGGCACGTGCCATCCCCTCCCTACACTACCATGCATTTACATCAGCTTCGATCTAACCAGGGTGCCATTACTCCTAGTGCACCCTGCTCTGGCTATCCGTCCCCTCGATGGATCAGTTCAATGGACCAGAATTTAATCTTCTCGTGTGTGTCTTCCTCCACCAATGCTATTTGCACCATGAACCTCACCAGGTGCGCTCCCAGCTTCATTCGTTCTCGGTGGAGCCCTCCAGTGGACTGCGCTCCCCCCTGTTGCTCCTTGGCTACCTCTTCTTCCTTCCTATGCCTAATTGCCTTCACCATGCCTCAATCATGCCGAGACAAAGGGGGAATTCCAAACGCAACTCAGCTTGGCAACCCAATCGACTGCACTTGGCACTCCATCCCCCGCCTACACCCTCTCACAGTTCATCACCCTCCTCGCCATCCTCTTCACCGCAGTCTGGCCATAGCCTCAACAATCTTCCACCCCTCTCCTCACCATATGCATGAAGGGTAGAATGGTTTGATCTCTTGGGAAACTCCCTGGGCTTCAACCCAGTGCCAATCTTAGGCTTGACCTCCACCTCGCAGCCAACTCCAGTCGTTCCTCACAATTCACCTGCGAATTCGCCAGTCCATTCGCCCCTATCCCAACCACACTATGCCCAAACTCAGAGTTAAGGCTTTGGCGCCAGCCATGGACAACATCAAGAGTCACCCCACTCCTGCGACGACTGTGCATCCTAATCCAAATTACAAGAAGGACTTGCAATTTTGCAAGGCCTGGCCTTCAAATAACAATAGGATTTGGATGACCTGCGTTTTCAGTTGGAGATATTGGACGGGAAGGGAACACAATTCTTGCAAATTCTCTCCGCCTTACATGGAGCGTGCCACCCCACAGATGGAGAACCAACTCCAACAAAGAATGAACAGTCAATTCTGGCACCAACTTTGCACAGGATTTCGAAGGAGGAAGAAACACCAATCGAGGAGGAAGCAACACCGTTCATGGCTCCAGCACTCAACGCCAACTCCATGGATGTGTGGCCTCAATACAAGCCTACAACCTGAACTGAACACGTGTCTCTCTGCATGGTCAGCTGGGTGTTTATATTTTATTTTGCCTCCTGTAGCCTATAGTTATATTCTGTCTGTTTTAACTTATGTCAGTGTTAGCCGAAAGGTTAACTCGGCTTCCCCTAGGGGGCGATGTAATTTTTGTAGTTAGACGTCGTATTATGACTGGTAGCTTAAGAATTTGGTTCTCGACCTATTGGGATGGATGAATTGGTTTCCCCTTGGGGAAATTCAGTTATTACAGTCTGGGCTAAACTGTTGATGCTGTAATTTTTGTTTTTGGAAGGCTTTTTATAGAATCTTACTTACTTACAAATAACAACAACAACAACAACAACAACAATAATAATAATCTATTTTTAAGGTCACGACCAAGCGAGACACCAAATTGGTGTATGAGACCCCCTCCCCTCAATTTAACTGGTAAAGTCTACGGAGATATCATACCCTTATGGTGTTTAATACTACTTATGATACTCAATAAATTTTGAAATATCTTCTATTATAATACCAAAATATTTATTTATATATTTAATATAAAATATCATTATGAAAATATAAATTTTGAAAATTTATAAAAAAATTATGATATATAAAAAAATATTTACGGTATCACCGACTATGGAGTCAAAAAGTGTGTTTATAAACTGTGAATGGATGGGAATCCCACATTCACATGGATGTCAACTTGTGTTTGCCAGAATAAATTAATAAAATTGATAAAACTATATAATATGGAAGATTAAAGTCTACTTAGTAGCATACCTTAGAAGCACAATATTTATTTTTTTATTTTTTTATAATATTATTTTATGAGTAGCATTGTAATGGTATATTAATCATGAGTAGAAAAATGAATTTTTGCAAAGTATTTAGGTGAAAGTATGATTGATAGGTATTTGGTAGCAATTATTTAACACAAATTCATTTCGCATATAGAAGTATGGACCAAGTCAAACAATTCATGTTTAGAAGTATGTACTAAGTCGAACAGTGCATGTATAGAAGTATGATTATAACATAGAAGAATCTAGAAGGTAAGAGACAAAGAACATAAGTGTGCCTCTTCTTTTTTTTGTAGTGAGACATAAGAAATATCCTTCATTTTTTCATAGCGTTCGAAGGAGAATGCTAGTGCTATTTGCATTGCTTCTATAGTAGTAGTGCATAACATTGTTGTGAAGGTTAAGCCTTGACGTCCAGTGTTTCCAATGTCAATGGTAGACCTTGTTAGGGTCATTCCTTAATATTTATGTATATTCAATGCCCATGCCATCTTAAGAGGGATTTGTTTCTTGCTACTCTTTTATATGGATGGAATTGGTACATGCTTTGGTTGGTTTTGGTCCCATGGAGGGCCAATGTATTTATCAAATTCCACGACAACATATGTTGGCAAATTTGGTGGTTTACTTCCTAGTGCATATACAATTTGCATGACTACTCCAAGAGAACCATTGACTAATACTTTCTAGAACCATAAATTGAACGATAGCATAACTTGTTGTCCTATACATAACAAGACATGCTTTTCCAATTGGTCATCATCATGTTGGTGTGCATCTGAAGCACCAAGTAATTCTGCGACACTTTGTGCGATTGACATATTCAAGGATTGAAGCATAAACTTGTTATGGTTGTCCACAAGAATGTTTGTTGCAAATAGGTGGATTGAATTGTCAAACCTTTGACGTTCTTCAATGGATAAGAATCTATCAATCCTAGACTGAAGGAGGTTCCAATCATCAATTGTTGGTGTAGAATTGTGAATGTTGGTTAACAACTGGCGAAAGTGGGACAAGGTGCTAGAGATGCCTTGTTGTCGAAATATTTTTTCCAACTTTATTACAGTGGTAAAGGTTGTCCATAAACTCCTCGCTAGAGTTGCTCCTACATAAAGATGTCTATCCATCACTAGTGACAGATGACCCAAGTCGCCCAAAAGAATTAATGAGCAGTAACCAAATGAGTAGTTGTTTCTTTCTGGAAATGCCTCACGCAAATGACTTTTAATTTGTACAAAAATTCTAGATCCTATGAAGCTCATCTCATCAATTAGAATGTAGTGAATATGTTTCATGTATTCTTGGAAGATTGTAAGAGACTGACCATGTAAAGGCCTCATGTCCTTGATAGTAATCCTAAGTCCTACATGTATAGTGGTTTCATGTATGTTAAATGTTGCAACTCTAGTAGGGGCAAGAAGCAGTATTGGGCTATGGCCAGATGTTTCTTGAGAAGATAGTGTTTCTTTGAAGTACTGTATAAGGTAGTATTTTTTTGTTCCTGCAGTGCCTTGGATGATCATCTTCAATGGCTCTTTTGGTTCTCTTGGTTGTAAATGTTGGAGGATTATGTCCAATGCATGTTGTTGATGTGTAGAAAATGTATTTTTGCATTCCTTCGATTGTAGTTGATGAAGTTTGGTGTCGTTTCTAATGTATCTTGTGATACTTCACACTGATCACATGGGTGGGAAGTGTCAATCTCTTGAATTCCCAACATATCAAGAGAAGTAAAGTTGATATTTCCTATAGGGGCTAATCTTGATAAAGATTGTCATTCATTCATATCCATGTTTGGTTGTATGTTAATATGGCTATCGACATCTTCAAATGTTTTCTCATTAGGAGTGGGAAACAAGATGAGATAAACATGCCATACATGGTAGTCATTTCTTATGATCTCCTAATTATCCACAATGTCTTCTTTTAAAAGTCCAATATCTTCAAAGAAGGAATGGAAGGGTTTGTATAAAAGTAGCTCACTCCAACAGAACTCAACAAAGGTATTGAAATCTCCATTTGGTATTGTAGTAAAAAGTGGACATACATGGACAAATGCAGGGATGTGTCTTTTTTTCCACTTATCATTTTTTCGTGCTTGGTTATATGTCCACTGTTTTGCGAGGTCAAGAAAACATATAGGGTTAAGGAAAACATGACATATTAGATATGCATCAATGAAATTGGATCCAGATAAAAAATTGGGAAAATCATAGGAGACTCAACGAAATATTTGACGACCAACATTGAGTTTGGTGAAGGTGCGACAACATGTGACAAGGGGTAACTTTTAAATCATATGGCAAGTTTCTTGGGCACTTATGTCCCAATCTACAATTTTTGAACTAAGTTCAAACATCGAAAACAATTTGAGGCAGGGTCCTCCAGATGTGATGTAGATGCAATTCTAGCCAACATATGGTGGTAGTTCTCTGATCTCCCCTCTGCTTTGGAAGCATATTTGAAAATGTATTTTAGAACTACATAACGAGAGAGGACTGGGTGAGATCGGAAGAGC
>CBVK0100097381.1:0-32920 GCA_900067695.1 Picea abies
TCCGATCTCACAACTATGAACAGCTAACAGAGGCGTTTTCCATGGGCCGTTGGATGAAGAAAGAGGGAATCACGTGCGTGATATCCACATCTAAAGGCAATGATGATATGATCATCCCACGTCAGGCAAATCCAAATCATGCGCTGATGAGAGTGGGTAATGATGGAAACTCAATTCTGCACGTCAGAGTAGGATTGTGATGCGAATTCGGCTCAGAAACTCACGCTCCATAATCATGGCATCATGGATGGCAAGTTCGTGTTCAGTGACGTAGGTACAGAGGAGGTACTGTCGACCTGACAACATCAAATCGAATAGTGGTTTCCATATCACAAATCGGTTCTGGAAGTCTGTTGAAGTTTCATTTGTTTCAAAACAGAGCCGAAGCCCGAACTGCTTTCAACAGCATAGAACCTCGGCTCGACTGGCAGTTGTAGGGGTTACAAATTGTCGGGATTTTCAAGTTATAAAATGGTAAGGAAGCGCAGTGGGGCTCTACTCAAGAGAGAGCTGGATAATCTGTCCTTTTTACAGACACATCCCGAGGTCCAGAAGCATTTTTCGAATGCAGGGTGTATTGAATTTGTTGAAAGGTTGCAAGTTGGTTGCCACTAGTCTACAGCCGAAGCCTTTGCCAAGACTTTCGATGGGAACAAGGCTTGCGTCGGGTCCATGGAGATTGTGGTAGATGAGGCAACCATTGCCGCAGCAACAGGTCTACCAAGAACCGGTCAGAATTGGTTTAAAACCATTGCTCCCAAAAAATTGGATTTCAGAGTTTATTTGAAAGAGGGGTACAGGCACAAGGCATGGAACAAGGGCATGCTAGTTTCTTATCTAGACGAATAATGGCAGGAGCTGTTCAGAGGTATCCAATTGTACATTACCTCGGAGGGCAGGTATGATAAACTTATGATGTACCACTTCAAACTCCTGGATCATTTCACAGGCAAGACCCCTATTAATTTGCCTTATTTCCTACATAAAAGTTTGACTAAGGTTTGCAAGAAGATTAGAGCTCAACCCTTGAACATAAAAACTACTCTGTGTCACTTCGGCCTCATAAAATTGATTATCCTGGAGGAATTGAAACAAAAGGGAAGGAGCTGTGAGCACTTTCTATTCTGGGAAGGTTTTGAAATCCAGAACCGGACTGCAAATGAACAGGTGAAGGGTTCAAAGAAACAATCATCTCCTCAAAGTAGTTCAAGAAAAAGAAGGACCTTGCCAGGACCTCCAGAAGACAGAATATCTGGAATGAAGCCTCACAGGTTGAAGAGAAAGTTAAAATTTGAGCATACCACAGAACAGACCACAGAATAGAACACAGGGCATCCTACAAAGCAGAGTACAGGGAAGAGAACCAATATACTAAATTTTCCCTATTCGGATTCAGAATCAGAGTAGCAAGATCAATGCCCTGTCGTCAAGAGTTCTGAGCAGTCAGCTGAGTGTGCACAGAACTATGAAACCTTCAATCAGACAGAACAAGGAGAAACTTCGAAAAGCTCCAAGTCAAAGAAGTCTCATAAAATCAAGCATTTGAGAGAGGTCATAGCTCAACAAGAGGTCTTGGAGCGGGTGATTAAAGAAAGGTATAAGAAGTTGTCTGATAACTTCACCAAGACCAATGCTGTGTTTGAAAGATTGGCCAAGGAAAGTGTTAGAGAGAAGAAGAGGAAGAAAAATCTCACCAAAGACTACAACAGCTTGTGGTGGCTTGCCAAACGCCTCAAAAGGCAGATAAGGAGGTTGAAACAAAAACTAAGCCAAAAACCTCATCCAGATCTGAAGGTACTCGCTCAAGTCGTCGTTAATTTGCAAGGTGAGAAATTGGAGACACACTGAGTTTTGTTGAAATCAAATTTTGGACGTGAAAAATCATCTTGAGCACAATCGGGACTTTCACCAGCGCAAAGCTCTCATTTTATGACCCGTTAGCTGTGGAAAGTGACGGCTTTCAACAGCTAACCCGCGAAAAATTAAACGGTTGCACTGTTGAAAGCTGGAAAAGTAATTTTTGAAGCCAAAGACACGACAGTTCATTCTAAACAGGTTTTGAAGGGGCTCCAGTGTATCAGTGGGCTATCAGATTGCATGCAAAGGGTTCAGCATCAAAGGTTCGAGTGAATTTTGGTAACAAATGCAAAACCATTTCCTCGAAAATCGACCATGAACGTTGGGAGATCCAACTTTCAAAGATAGGTGTCCTGTTATTCTTCACCACATTGTAGAGATCAGAAGCTAAAGGATGCAGCTGGCATTTTTGGAGATTGAAGACAGTTCGACTTTCTAGTTTAGTTGTTAAAGACTTTATTTTCAAATTGTTTGGATAGAATTGAGTTGTCTTTATTAAATGCAGATCCATGTTTTTAGGATCTGTAAAACTGTTTGTAAGACTATAAATACCTATTTTTGAGACGAACCAGGTGTTCGATTTTGGGTTCTACATACTGCTACTGTAAGAAAGACCTATTCTTATTATCTGAAAAATTGCAAGCTTCCTTCAGTTGTGTTATCAGACTTTTCTTTTTGTTCTCTGATATCTTATGAGTGAATGTTCTTTATTGATGCTTATTCAATCTGCATGTGACTTTCATCTCACTAATTGATTGACTAAGTTGAGAATCATAAGTTATTTCCTTAGTTATTAAACCCATTGTGCTTGTTTATATGAGTATAATCTGGTTCAATAGCTGTTTTCTTCTCCATTTAATCAAACCCTTTCCGATTGCATTACTAGAAGGCCTTGTGCGATTTTATATTTCTAGACAGTCTTGAACACACAGTCCAGTCCCTAGATATTCATCTTGATCCAAAAAAAACCACATCAATTATTAAGAAAATATTTCCAAAAAGAGTAAGTTACGACGCGTCTCCGACTTACAGCCTAGGAGAGTTTCCTGGAGTGATAACACTCTGGTTGCTCTGGTTTTTTTCATTGGACCTTGGGATGAGGAGGCCTATGCTTTATTTCCTCACTAGCTACCACCACTCACCCCTCGCCTGGCCATCCTGCAACCCTCGACTTACTTTTCTCTTCCTGGCGGTCTTCCTTGGTCCTCTGCACGCCCCCTCTGCATGAACCTAGTTGCTTGGCCTCTCCATAGAATGTTTCCTACCCACAATCTCCAAACTCTTTTTACCACTTTCACCAAATTTAGATTTCTTTGGGTCTTGGGCACTCCCCAAGGTTCAACTCCTTGAGCTAAGAATAGTTGAACCCTCCTTTGAACTTCCTTCTCCCTATCACTGCAATGCTTCTCATGAATTTTTGTAATGTGCCTCCAACTGTGATCTGTAAACTTTTGTGGATTGTAATGTCCCCTTCCAATTGATCATTATGTAGAATGGATTAGTAGCCTATACGACTCCCATAGTTTATAGTCAGTAGGGAAAGGGAGTCACAAGGATTTATTTAATGTCACTGGGTAAAAGATGACAAACTCTAAAGTGACATTAAATAAAAATAAAATAATTAATTGCTTAAGTGGCTTTTAATGTTTAAGTGAAAATTGGAGGGAAAATAAGGTAAGGCTTTGATTTGGTCAAAAGGTAAAGATATAGAAGGCACGAAGGAAGAATAAATAGAGGGGTAATCCTTCACTTTGGAATGATGATTTGAACTTTCATTTTTGAGTGCTCTTGGAGCCATTGTTTCATTAGGGTTTAGCAAAACCCTTCCATTATTGCAACTTAGTTTCGGTGGTGCAATATACACCCTAGGTAGACAAGAGGGGATCCATCAAGGATTTCCATTGGAGACCAATTTAGTCTTTCTCTTTCAATTGGAGGTATATCAGCTTGCGCAAGAGACTTGAGGGTGTCAAAGTGTGCAGGAGGTGCGTAGAGTTTTCGAGGGATGGATATGTTTTCTACAGATCTATTGTGGCACCCTCACGCGACAAGTACAGGGGGTCCAATGAGGCCCTACTTGTTTTACAGTTCCGCCCCACGAGGCACTGATGGTTATCCTGCTTTGTCCCGCAAGGATCTCTACAAAAACTGAAGTGGTTGAGACACATGGGCACGAGCGACTAGATTGTTTTTGTCGATGTTGGAGTAACTCGACTTTATCTCCACCAGGGGTTTGAGACATACAAGGTTTGGCATCATTCTTGGAGAGGGATTGGAGAGTTAGAGTTAACCCTTATGCAGGTTGGAGAAAGAACCATCTTCTAGAAGGGATCAAGGCACTGCACCAGGTGTTGGGTTATTCAATTTATGTTTATTGTTTCTCACAGCTGCTACAATAGCCTTAGACATTTTATGGTGTGGTCAAGATTACATTATTAATAAAGTGCCATATTATCTCTTCTATTTTCTGGTGTATTTAGATTGAATGCAATATGTTTGACAATATGCCTATCTGTGGGTTATGTGCAAAATGTTTGTAGAAATTCCTCAATTATCTTAATAACATATAAAGAGTATTACCATAACTATATTAGATAGTAAATATGGAATATTCTTATTTGGGGATATTGCAGTGGTATCAAAGTTGGTAATCTTGCCAACCTATGATTTCTTCAGGCATTCATGCCAAAGAAAACTAGAGGAAGAGGGAAACAACCCACCCCAGGATCAAAGTCATCAAAAGAGGTAGAAGTAGAAGGAGTTATGGGGGGTCATACTGAAGATATGACCATACAACTACTAGAAACCATAGTTAATGGGAAACGAAAATTAACACAAATCATGACACAGTCTTTTACCGGCAATGAAATAAATCAAAACCATGGAGGTGCCAATGGGAACCATGCAAAGGCCAACCATAGAGGTGGTAAGGCTCCCAAAGGGAGTAATACCTATGTTCCAACACATAGTGTCTTCCAAGAACATAGAAGAAGGGTACCCAGACCATTATTGCCACCATTCCTTGAGGAGAAGCCTACAGGAGCATAGGAATAACAAGGGTCAACTGACGAGATCAACACCTACTTCAAGGAGTATCAGTTGCTAGAAGAAGCATCCCAGGTAGCCATGTCTTACAACTACTATTGCAACCTCAGGATGATGAACAAGCCTAGGACGGGCCATAATCAACATAATTTTGATAGTTTGCACAAATTGGGGAAGATGATTGTCTCATCTTTTGACATATCTGATAGGTGCACAACACGAGCATGGTCACATAAGTTGGACACTTCTTTCTAGCTTAACTCGATGATAGATGTAGATGCAATCAATTTTTCCACCCTACATGGAGAGGCTTATGAGTGGTGGTACCATAGGATATTAGCATTGAGGCATTCCAACATCACATCATATGAGGATTTCACCCAGAGGATGATGGACAAGTTCGATAGGAAGGATCCGAAGATCCACTTCAGGGAGTTTGCACAATTGAGGTATATAGGTACACCAGAGGATTATGTCAAAGAGTTCTAGCAGAAGGAAGTTATGGTGACTGATATTTCTCAGCAAAGACTGATGATGTTATTCACAAAAGGCTTGGCTAAGCCCTTAAGAGGTTGGGTGAAGGATTTCAGGCCAAGCACACTATAGGAAGTTATCATGAAGACCTAGGATATGGAAAACACAATCCCTAAGAAGACATCGAAAAAAACCTTTATTCCACAGAAGAGTGACGTGGCGAAGCCTCCCTAGAATACATGGACAGGGAAGGATAGGATGGATGAGGAGACTCCGAGAGAGATGAGGAGGAAGAATTTTTTCTACAGTTGCAAAGATTCGTGGGAATCAGGTCGTTGATGTATGGGAAAGGGTAAGGTACATTGCATTGAGGTGGTTTCTGATGAGGAGGATTCCAATGATAATGAGGGCATTGGACAGAACAATGGTGAGCCATCACACCTAGATTCTACAGAGCATGAGCCATTGTAGGAGAGAACCAAGGGAGTGACCATTGCCACACTTTCAGGAGTTCCCAAATATTACACATTCAAGATAAGAGGAATTATGCAGGGGCAGAGACTTACAACACCGATTGATGGTGGGGCCACCCCCAACTTCATCTATGCTGCACTGGTCATCAGGAGAAACATCCCTGCAGAGGACTTTGAGGTATTCAATGTGGTAGTAGAATATGGGTACAACATAACATGTACTCAGAGGATCAAGGGATTGGAAGTAACATTGGGTAACTATACATTGATTGATGATTTTTATGTCGTATATTTGGTAGACAATCATGTGGTGCTAGGAGTTCAGTGGTTGTATTTATTGGGAGATATCAACATGAACTATCAAGACATGAGGATGGAGTTAAGGGATAAGAGCGGACAGCAACTCATCCTAAGAGGTATATCGACAGGTGCCTCCGGGATCATGTCTAACCAACACATGGAGGTCGTTTTTAGACACAGGGACATAGCTTGTGTATCAAAGTGCTTGATCACCATGGAGAATCCATCAAATGATTGCCAACACTACCATGCGGAAATATAGGCATTGCTTGGAAAGCATGACAAAGTATTTGGATTGTTACTTGCAGGGAGACCACTTGACAAGGGATTTGAGCATGTCATTGAGATAGAAGAGGGGTCGAATCCCGTGATCACCACACCATACAGGAATCCGAAGAAGTTCAAGGATGAATTAAAGAAGACCATAAAGGGGTTGTTAGATATGGGGCACATCAGGCCTAGTTCTAGTCCCTTCGCTTCTTCTGTGGTACTGGTGAAGAAGAAGGATGGCACGATAAGGATGTGGATTGACTATGGGGCACCACACAATAATACCATCAAGAATTGATACCCGATACCCAGGATTGATGAGTTGATATGAGTTGCATGGGGTGGTGTACTTATCGAAGATTGATCTTTGATCAGGGTACAATCATATTCGAGTTAGAGAGGAAGACATCAATAAGACAACCTTCAAATGTCACTATGGGAACTACAAGTTTTTAGTCATGCCCTTTGGGTTGACTAATGCACCCACTACCTTCCAGTAATGTATGAACCATATCTTCAACAAGAAGTTGAGGAAGTTCTTACCGGTGTTAGTTTATGATCTTTTGATCTACAGGAGGACTTGGGAGGAACATCTGAAGCATGTGGATGATATTCTCACCATTATGGAGGAGCAGTCACTTTTTTCCAGGGACAAAATCTAAGGTTTTCTGTGTCATTAAGATATGATAGTTTATTGGATGAGTTTGGCAATCATTCCTTAAAGCATTGCAAATAAGAATAATAAAAATTGTTTTAATTATTTCGTTGGGAGATCTATCTTGGTTTGGTAAAAAAAAAAACTTTCAAAGCCAAAAAGAGCATGGTGATGAGGCCTTCAAGACCTCATCACATAAATAAGAAAAATATGTCTCCATAATTAATAACAAAATTTGACTCATTAAATGTTGATGATAGAGTGAGTAGATTTCCTTGACTTACTCATGTTGCAAGTTGGATTCAATGTGTAGGTAGTCAACTAGATTGGGGAATGCTACTTTTTCCTATGTAAATTGTAATGTTGATTATTGGAGTAGCAACCCAATTCTTCAAACCTTCTCAAGGGTTAAGGAAAGGGTGCCCATTATCTCCCTCCCATTACTACTTGTGGCAGGAGTTCTAAGAAAATTTGTCATTCATTTAAGAGTGGAAGGTAAGCTCAAAGGAATCAATGATGTCGAGGATCATAATATCACTCATTTGTTGTTTTCATGTAACTTTTAATTGTAGATGACATGCTATATTTTGGCAATTGAACCACGAGGGAATAAAAGATATTGGAAAAATGTTTTTCATCTTTCTTATAGTCCAACTAGGATATAATTAACTTTGAACACTCAACTTTAATTTTTCGTAAATTGGTTTTTCCCTAAGAGAGCTCATAAAGGAAATAGTTTCCCCTACAATGTAAAAAATTTGATGAATGTATGAAATAGTTGGGTTATCAGTGCAAGGAAAATTACTACTCCATAAAATATTGGGTGTAGATGTTCAACAAGGTCGACAAAATAATAAACATTTAGTTTAAACAATGGCTATCATTAACAGGAAGTATTACTTTCTTGAAAAGTGTGTTAAAAAATAAGGGTATTCCAACATAGGATGAACACCTTTAGTAACCACTCACACAACCAGATCAAATATCAACACATCGATGTTTTGACACGGTAAAACCCCTACGGGGAAACATCCACAGACCCAGCCAATGCGACCACTTGGAGTAGTTTATTAATGCAAAAGGAAAAGATTACATAGATATTTTACAAGAGATTTTCTCACAATCGATCATTGACAAATGACCCTCCATGCTTTTTAAATAGAGATCATGGACCAATCGAGTGTTAATCCACGAATAAATGTAGTCGTTAAGATCGAGGAGAATATAAATTGTCGAATCAGTGTATGTTAGGAACATATCGTGACCATCAAATTTCCTAACTACAAATGCATAGTAAAGAAACACACTAAGAAACACACTTTTACCTAATCGAAACATTAGACCAAGTAGATATTAACTAACTCCTAAGTGTCTAAATATCCTAACATCCCCCATTCAGAATAACTTGGGATAGTATTGAAGGATTTACAATAGTGACACAATAGGAGAAGGAAGGAGGCATTAGAGCCTATTCCCCCTTAATGACAACTTCTTGAACTCCTAACATATATCGAAGTTTGGAAAAATTCGCTTCTGTAAGAGACTTTGTGAAAATGTTTGCAACTTGATCTTTTGTAGGGAAAAAGAGCACTTCAATAACTTGATCATGAATGGGATTTATGATGAAGTGCATGTGTATCTCAATGTGTTTGTTGCGTTGATGTTGAATTGGGTCTTTGGCGAGCTTGATGGAATCCAAACTCTGAAAGGATATGTCAAAGTTGCAAGGCTTCTTGACTGGCATTTACCATTGCTCGATACTCTAATTTTGCTAAAGAAAGTGAAATAGCATGTTGTTTCTTACAGGCCCAATTGATAGGTCCTGAACCAAGGCTGAAAACATAACCTACAGTAGAAACCAAATCTGAATCAGTGAAACCAACCGATAAACGAGTCACCCTTTAAATGAAATGTATCCCAAACTGAACTGTACCCCAGACATACCGTAGTATCCTTTTAGTTGCTTTCCAATGGATTTCATGGGGTGCTTGCATATACTGAGAAACAAGACCAACAAAAAAGGAAAGATCAGGATGGGTATGAGTCAAGTATAAGAGGCTACCAACTAACTGATGATACAAGGTGGCATCAATTTCATAAGAAGTACAAGTGGCAGCAATATTGACTCCAGACTGGAAGGGAGAAGGGGTTGGTTTACAATCTTCCATGTGAAAGTGACGAAGAAGGTCATAAACATACTTAGATTGGGAAAGAAAAATTCCTTCATTAGTTTGCAAAACTTGGAGGCCAAGGAAATTTCTTCTTAAGGCTCGTTTTCACATGGTTTAAAAGTTTTGAGTCACTACCAGTAAGGATAAATTCATCAACATAAAGGAAAAGGACTATGAGATGGATTCCTTCTTTCTTGGTATAGACATTAGGATTAGAATGGAATCTAGAAAATTTGGTGTCAATAAGAAAGTTGTCCATTTTGGCATACCAAGCTTAGGGACCTTGCTTAAGACCATAAAGATATTTTTTAAGGTGATAAACAAGGCTAGAGTCATTCTGGACATAGCCAAGAGGTTGTTCCATGTATATTTCTTCTTATAAATTCCCATGCAAGAAGGGGGATTTAACATCCATCTGATGGACCTCCCATTTATGTGAGGTAGCAAGGGAAAGAACAAGGCAGATGGAATTCATTTTTCCTACAGGGGCAAAGGTTTCATTATAGACAATTCCTTCAACTTGGGAAAAACCTTTGGCAACTAAGCGATACTTGTGTATTTCAACACTTCCATATGATGCATACTTATTTATGTAGACCCATTTACATCTGACAAGTTTTCTTCCTTTTGGAAGAGGTACAAGATCCCAAGTATCATTTTCCATTAAAGAACAATACTCTTCATTCATTGTTGTATCCCAATATAGATGACCTTAAGCTTCTTCAAAAGTCTCTGGATCATGAGTCTCTGAAACTTGAGCCAAAAGAGAAGAGGCTCGTTGGAACTGTGAATGTGTCCGACGGTAATTTGAAGGACGATTGACAAGATCAACAACTACTTCTCGTGTTGAACAAACCCATCTAGGAAGCAGTGGTGCTCGTGTTGGTTCATGTTCAATGTACTCATATGGAAGAAGGTGAGTAGATGGAGGTGAATTTTCATCATCATTGTCATCATTTGAAGAAGAAACCAGAATAGGAACAAAAGAAGACACAAACATCGAATATGGCTCGCAGGAGGAAGAAGGCATGATTGCCAAATTAGGCTCATAGGCCAAGATGTTTCATCTTATTTAACATCGCTTCTAATAATAATTTCATTACAAAGTGGTTGAAGAAGTCTGTAACCGTTGACATCTTCAGAATAACCAACAAATATACACTTCTCATTTTTAGGCTATAATGATTTCCTTTTCTCATCAGGAATGTGAGCTCGTGCCATACTTCCAAATACACAGAAGTGACTTACGTCTGGTTTAATTTTAGTTGAATCTTATTCCAGTGTTATATTTTTAAGACCCTTTTTGGGAGTGTGATTTACTATGTAATTTACACAGTTGATGGCTTCCGCCCAATGCTTTAGACTTAATCCCTTAGATTGGATCATACAATTAGCCATTTATTTTAATGTGCGGGTATTTCTCTCAGCAACACCATTTTGTTGTGGTGTATATGGAACAATGTGTTGCATTTGGATTTCCGGTGTAGTGCAATAACTTGAAAAATTATTGTTCACATATTCACGTCCATTATCTGTTCTTAACCTTTGAATTTGATATCCAGATTGTTTTTCTACAAGGGCCTTGTAGGCCAAACACTTGTCAAAAAATTCTCTCTTAAGTTTTAATAAGTAAACCCAAGTGCGCTTGGAAAAGTCTTCAATGAAATTTAAGAAATACTTGCACCTAGAAAGAGAAAGAGAAGAAAGTGGACCACACAAGTCACTATGAACAAGCTGCAAAGGGCCTTAGGAATGCCAAGAGGCATGTTTGTCAAAACTATCCTGATGATGTTTGTCGAGAACACAATGGTATAAACACCATCTCTGCATGAAACAAGAGGAAGACCAGTCACCATATGTTGATTACATAGTTGCTGCAATGAGCGATACTTTAGATGACCAAACTGCTCATGCCAAATTTTGTTCAAGTCATCGTTATGAGAAACAAAAATGGATGGAAAAGATGATGACCCAAAGTTGCCAAACTTGTACAACCTGGTAATATCATCAACAATTCCATTTGCAAGAACATGCTTAGGATCTTTTATATCCTTGATTACAACTTGTTGAGGTGAAAACTCTACGGTTTTACCTTCACCTGAATGAGTGATTTGATATACTGATAGAAGGTTACAGGAAAGACTTGGAACACATAATACATTATTGAAATGACCATTATCTACTTGAATTGTTCCAGATCCTACAACACTAAGAGATATGTCATCACCAAAAAATATTTTATTGGTGTTACATTCATTTAGAGTATAAAATATGGCTTTATCCTTAGCATATGATAAGATTCTCTAGAATCAATAAGCCACTAATCAAAAGAATAAGTAGAAGTTGCATTGAAGGAGAAACCAGAAGTAGAAAGTTCATGTCCATGAGAAGAAGAAGAAGAATTAGAATCAATACTGATGTTGTGCTTCTTCATCGCTACTTTTAAAGTTTCCATATTCTTGAAATATTTGGACTCATCATGACCATATTTCCCACAAAAGTTGCAATGTCCGTCAGTTTTCTTATTTTTATATTTTGCTCCTTTGTCACCATTAAGAGTTGAAGTTGGTTGAGTGGGTTTGGGACCCTTGTTTTTCTTGCTGTGGCGAGGATGTTGCTTCTTGGGATTCTTGGGTTTATCTTTCCGATGAGCTACTAAGGCTTTGTCAGAGGTACCTCAGTGTTGATCACTTCAAGTTGTATGATCTTATCTTTCTCTCTAATCAAAGAATCACAAAATGACTCAAGAATGGGTTTTTGATAAGTTTTCCCTATAGCCTCTCTCATGGCATAAAAGGTAGATACAAACACAAAATATGCACTACCTATCTTAGAAATAATAATATAGATGCAATGCTCTTCCTCCATCTTTATCTAACATTCTTCACATAAAATTATAAGTGTTTTAAAGTTAGATAGATAACTTTCAATGCAAGAAAAATCATTTGGACTTAAAGTCAATATTTGATTTTCTAACTGATGTGCTCGAATAATATTGTGTTTACCAAACACAGATTCAAGTTTTTCCTAAGCTTCATCGAGGTCATCAATTTATTGAAGGTGGAACATTAAATCAGGAGAGATGGACATTTCGATCAGTCCACGTGCTTTGTCACTCCTATTAGCCCATTTGAATTTCTTATCAGCATCAGTGAGTTTTTTTTTCCTTTCCCAAGGTAATCCGATACAATCCTTTACTTCTTAATAAATCTTCCATATGGGATTTCCATTGGAAGTAGTTGGTGCTGGTAAGAAAAATATTACCGGAAGAAACCATATTAAATATGCAGATAATATGGATTTAAAAATTGAAACTGGTGCTTTGGATGGAAATATATCAAAAAATTAGGCGGTTTTAAAAAAAATGGCACTAAAAACAGACTTCGGATCTGAAAGTTATGCCCTTTTAAAAAAAGGAATCAACGGTAACCAAAGAACCACGTGATGATGATACTCCTCCAAATAACCTCACTTTTAAAAATAAATTATTTTATGAAGTGACCCACTTTTATAAAAAGAAGTGGGGATCTATTTTACAATGAAGTTACTTTATAAAAGAAAGTTGCATGCAAAATAACTCTAAAATAAAATATTAAAGCTACTTATAGTGATTCACTTTTATACTTGAAGTGAAATACACTTTACAATGGAGCATGAATTTTTTCAAAAAAAATAACAAAATGAGAGACTTGAACTCAAGACCTCTTACTTAATAAGGAAACTTTTAACCAAGTGGGATAACAAAACATATTGTATTGTTTAGTAGGAGGATTGGGGTTATTGTTGTTGTTGTTGTTGGCCTTGGAGAGCGTGCTCATAAAAAGCTGTTTTCACACAAGAAAAAAAAAATCGCTTCTTGATGACAACAAGGGTTAGATCTCGGTTAGCTTACCCAGAAAATGCACCTTTTCCTATCTATTTCTGATTTTTCAAGATCACACAGGGCGCGGGGAAAAGAGAATACGCAGATCTAAAAGAGTAGCAACTTGGAAACACACAATATAAAACCCGGCAAACAAAAACCTTTTCGAGTGAAACGAAAAGCGTTCATGACTCAAACGAGTGCTTCATATGCAATGTCTTAGCGATTAATCTTGTCATGTCCTGATGGATGGTGGTTTTGGCCTAAGTCTGCGATTTTGGCCTGTCTTTTTCCCCCTTGTGCAAACCCGATCATAGTTTTCTCTTTCCGGCGTATATTTTCCTTTGTTGTTTGCCTTCATCCTTGGTCGATTACTTCTCCCTTTACCTCCATCACTGATTCTTTATTTTCCCAAACCTAAGTCATGTCATCCAAGTCTTCATTGTCACTGTTCGCAACACTGAGAGTGGTCAAATAGCGACACAAATCAAGCGAGCAGGAAAAGATCAGTTTTCAATGGAGAGGATCCATCAATGGAGCAGATCGACAGTCATCGGGTAGTCGGGTTCGTGAATTTTCCTAAAGCTTAATGCCAGGGCAGAGTCCTGAGATCAAAGGTCAAGCAAAGTATTAGATCTGGGCCATACGTTTGTGAGAAGCAGAGGGTCATTGATTTGACTTCGACGATTTCAGGAATCGACATTTCGAGGTTCTTGTCAACAAGTGCACCCATAGACCTAAGGCCCGAAATGTGAAGCCCTGATTTCACGATTTCGCGAATCAAAGGTTTCCCAGGAGCAACATTTATTTTCCCTGAAACGCAAAATCACAAAAGCTCCCAGGGGTTGGGCCCATGGTTCTAGCGCCCGGTCACAGAGGAAGCATGTTTGGGAAAGGAGGGCTAGCACTTGTCGCATAACTGACATTTCATATTATCAGAGGAGCGATCGTGGTTGTCCCTTTTGAAGCGAGTCTGACCGTCGATCTCAGCGGTTGTTTCGTGATTTCAGGCATCACGATTTTGAAACCAAGATGGAGTAAAAACTCTTGAAATGCGAAGTCCCAAAATATCATGTGGGATAAGCATAAGGTCAAGGCCAGTGATCACATGGAGCGGTTGGAAAGATCCGTGCTCAAGGGGTCTAGATCATTTGTATTAGGTGCACAAGAAGGCAGCATGGTTTCAAGGTGCCAAGTTTAACTTAGCAAGCCAAGGGCGCCGCTTAAGATATTTCATGGACGTCTGGGCTTGTCCCGATCCCAATGAGGACAGTTAATGAATCTGAAGAAGGTGGTTGAAACCTTGTTTCAACCATAAATAGGAATCATGGAAACACTGTTCACGGTGGAAGACTGTCATCCCAAGGTCACTCTGTCAATGAAGTTTTCTGCAGAGCCCATACCGATCTGAGATCGCGTCTGACAGAAGAATGTATGTGCGGTATTACAGGAGAAAAAGAAGACGCAAAGCATTGAATGCAGTAATCAGAATGCGTTTATGTAGGGAGCAAGTCATTTTGAGTATATATACTCAAGTTTTATAGTTTGTAAAGGGTCGATGGTTGAGCAGAGCTCTGGATTGTAAAGTGTTAGTAAAAGCCTCTGGTTCCTTGGTTATGTTATGTATTTGAGACTTCTTTCCTAATGAAAGTCAGTTTTCCTTTCATCTCTTTGTAACAGTTGTATTAGAACACTCGAGCATGGAAGATCCATTCGAGGATAGTTGTGTTTGTGTGATGTATGTTTGATCACAATGACACCACTATCGGTTTTAATCAGTTCCTTATGTTGCTTTCCTTCCAAAATTGAATGATCCGATCAGGCGATTATTATTGAATTGCGATGTATGATTGATTTCAATTCATGATAATTTCATTTAGTTCCCTATAGCTCTGATCCAAGAAGATATTGTCTTTCAATTTTTCTTCTCCTTTGGCTATTGGAAGACCAGACATCCACCGTAGACCACTTCATCTTTTTTAATTTCTTCCCCCTACTCACCACTATGCAGCAAATCACTGACTGAAATTAGATCAATACCTCACTTATCTATGCATGCCAACCCAGTTTTCTGAGTTAAAGCGATATAATCTTGAGATTGTGTCCATTAGACCACCCTTAAACTTATTCATTGTGACATACAAACTGATGGGCCTTGGGCTTACCTCTGCTGCAATCCAGAGGTGACTTCAAATGCTAACATTTCAGGCGCTGCTGCCGAGGATGAAATTGAATATTTTCCCTAGGATTGAACGACAATGCCTACTAGTTCTGAAGGTGCATTAGAACTTAGTACATTAAAGATTGCAACTGTGCACCTGGAAACTCCATTGTTTCAGTTGTGGCTTCTAGGAGCAGACACACGAGGTCTACCCCACAACCCAGAGAAAATCGTCCAAAAGGGAAAGGTCCTCCGAGAAGGTAATTCTACTGTTGAACCAGGTATTTATGATAATTTCCATTGTCCTTCTTTAGAAATTCCAATTTCCGCTTCCCATTCCCCTGTTATACCTTCTGTTGGAGTTTCCCGAACTTTAAATTTTGGGAGTGTTCCTGTTGAGTTTTCCCCTCTTGGTCTGGGATTGGAGGGAGAAACCCTTGTCACTCCTCTCTCCCCTGAAATTGTACCGTGGTTTAGACCCAACGCGTCTGAATATTTTCCCACCCCGAGATTTTCCACTCCTCATCTTGTTGGTGCTACTACAAATGGAGAAACCTCTTTTCCTTCAGGCCCTTTGGCCCTTTCTTTGAATCCTCTGCTGCTTCCCTTTCCTCCTAGAGTCTCAGTCCCTGTCTCCCTAGTTCAAATCCCTTCCCCTCCTAATTCTCCTCCACCTCATATCCCTATGGAAGGTGTTAATCCCCCTAGAAACAGAATGGATGCCATAGTGTCTGCAAGATATTCCCCTCTAGTCCTACCTCAACCAATGAATGCCCTCCCTACTGAAGATTACCTAAAATATATGCCTAAGTTCACTGGAGAGGAGGACATAACTATTGAAGAGCACCTTGTTGCCTTCTACAGTTATGCAGACAATCTAAATATTGAAAATGAAGATGTATGGATGAGAGTCTTTGTCCAAAGCCTTTATGGTGAGGTTAGGAAGTGGTTTAGGGCATTAACCCCTAGATCTATTGTTGGTATCGAGGTTATAGATGATTCATTCTTGATACAATGGGGGGATAAAAAGGATTTTATGTATTATATCACAGAATTTAGGTCTCTAAAGATAAAGGAGGGAGAATCTGTCTTCGATTTTTCCAAAAGATTCAATAAATTGTACAATAAAATCCCTGCTAAGATAAATTCCACATAATCCTCTACTAAAATCACTTATGTTAGCACCTTTGACCCCGATTTTTGCCTCCTGTTAAGAGAAAGAATATCTACCTCCTTGGCTCATATGAAATATGCAGTCCTGGAAGTAGAATCCAATGTGTTGGCAGTTGACAGGCTCAGAAGCAAATCTGACAGAGACAAGGGAAGAGGAATATCTAAGGCCTCAACCTCTGGCTCTTCTCCATCTCACCCTCAAGTAGATGAATTAACCAATATGGTGAAATCCCTTTCTGCAGAAATGGAGAAGATGAGATTCGAGGGAAAGCAAGGTTACAAGAATGTCTCGAATGCTGATAACAAAGGCAACTTTAGGAGGCCAAATAACCATGCTCCTCAAATTATGCCAAGGGAACAAAGGGACAGAGACAAGAATGATTAGAAAATCCAAACCCCTCTTCAAAATTACCTTGTTGATGATGAAGAAGGAGAGGAGGAAGAGCTAGACCCAAATCCATTGTCTCAGAGACACCTCCCCATTCCCTCACTTGACTCAATTGGCATACGAGGAATCCCTCCTGAACAATCAAATAAATGAGCTAAGTAAGGGCGAAAAGGCCAATACCAGTCCCAACAAATACAACCTCCGACCCAAGAGGAAGATGGAGGATTCTGATATCCCTGCTCAACCTCCTAGAGCAGAGAATCATGCTAAGAATGCAACAAATACCACCAAGGAAAAGAAAGCTCAGAATCCCTCGCGAATAGCCAAAGACCCTATCCCAGAGGTGAGAGAAATTATAAAACACCCTTCCTCCTTTAACTTTCAGCATGAAATTCAAAAGATCAGAATTTCAGTGCCCCTTTTAGAGCTAGTTAAACAAGAAGATTTCAAAAGGTCCCTCTCTAGGCTATTGCAGTCCGAGTCGTCTTTCCATTCCATAGACTCAGTGAATCTCCAAGATGAAAAACCAACAGTCATCCTATGTCCTATGGTAGAGGACAGGGATGATTCATCCCCTCCCTTCTATACCTCCCTGAATGTACATGACAAGGTGTTTCACAATTGTCTGATGGATTCAGGGGCCTCTCATAATCTCATGCCCAAAACTGTCATGGAAGAAATTGGGTTAGAAATTACAAAATATTATCATGATTTGTATTCTTTTGACTTGAGGAGAGTGCAATGTCTTGGGGTCATCAAAGATCTAGTCGTGACCTTTTTTCAACTTCCCATGAAGAGTGTGGTCATGGACATTGTAGTGGTTGATGTTCCCCCCAAGTTTGGCATGCTTTTTTCAAGATCTTGGATAAAACGACTTGGGGGAACCCTTCAAATGGACCTCACCTATGCTACCATTCCAGTGTTTGGGGGGGAGCATAGGATACTATACAAAGAAGCTTAGTTTGCCTACATCATCAGTGATGAAGCCAATCCCACCAACCATCCTATCTTCCCCCTTGACATTGATATGGGATCTACCATATTGTAGCTCACTAATGCTCCCGAGCCTCCTCTTAAACTCAGAGAACAACCCGTTGTTTTTCATGAAGATTTTTCCCCCACCACCTCTGTTTGGAAGATGTTCTTTGATGGAGCCTCTTCTAGGGAGGGTGATGGTGTTGGAGTAGTTTTTATTTCACCATCTCAAGAAGCCATACAACTGTCCTACAAGCTAGAATTTGAAGCTACCAATAATGTAGCAGAGTATGAAGCTCTTGTGTTGGGTTTGAAGGCTGCAAAGGACATGGGGATTGAAGAGATATCTGTGTTTGGAGATGTTGAACTGATTATCCAATAGATCAGAAACATTTATTAGGCCAAACACCCTCGGCTTAGGAGTTACAGAAATGAAGTTTGGGACCTCATTGACAGTATTTTTCCTAGCTTTCAACATATCATTTATTCCAAGAGGAGAAAACACTATGGTTGATTCTCTGGCTGTTTCAGAAAACAATTTTAGAGTTCCTCTGCCACCTAAACTCAGGTACGATGTAGAAGTGAGATATAGATCCTCTATACCTAAAAATTTCAAGCATTGGAAAGTGTTTGAAGATGATCTTGAAATCAAAATATTTGTGGATACTGTTGATGAGTTTTCAGCATTATATTTGATCAAGATCCTGATCCCGAAATAAATCCTCATACTGGTGCGTTTCTGAACAAAATTGTTGACCATAATATTATTAAGTTGCTCAATAATAACATTCCAAAAGGACTGGTTCCTTTGGAAAGATTATTTGACAAAAATGATGTGGCAGCAAAGGGTAAAATCTCAAATGGTGACACTGGTGCGGCTAAGTGCAACATTGGCACTGAGAAGGAGCCAAAGTTTGTCAAATTGTCAAGTAGCTTGACAAGAAAGAAGAGGGCCAAGTATGCTGGATTATTAAAAGAATTCGCTGATGTGTTTGCCTGGACCTATGAAGACCTCAGAACGTATGACACCAATGTAATTGAGCATAAGATCCCTTTGAAGGAAGAGGCCAAACCATTCAGGCAGAAATCAATACAAATAAATCCTATGTTGTTTCCTGTCATGGAGAGAGAAGAAGTTGCTCGATGCACAAATCATCATGCCTTTGAGGTATTCAGAATGGGTGGTCAAACTAGTCCCAGTAAGAAAGAAGAGTGGGGAAATCATACTTTGTGTCGATTTCAGGAACCTGAACAGGATCTTGAAGAAAGACAATTACCCCTTGCCAAAAATGGAACACATATTACAGAGGGTAACTGGTTCATCAAGGATATCCATGATTGACAGCTTTTCGGGATACAATCAGATCTCGGTCCTGCCCGAGGAAAGAGAAAAAATGACCTTCACCACTCCCTGGGGAACATTCATGTATGCCAAAATTCCCTTTGGGTTGATGAATGCGGGGGTGACATTTCAAAGAGCCATGGATATCGCTTTCATTTGAGAAAGGGACAAGTTTGTGGTCATCTATCTGGATGACATTACAGTTTTCTCCAGGTCTGACAAAGATCACTACGAGTATTTGAGAAGGGTGTTCCTGAAATGAAGAAAGTTTGGTCTCTCCTTAAATCCTAAAAAATCTTTGTTTTCCATGAAGAAGGGAAAGTTGTTGGGCCACATAGTATCAGCCAAAGGAGTCGGGATTGATCCAAGCCGAGTTGAAGCAATTCATACCTTGTCACTCTCAAGATCTAGGAAAGAAGTCCAATCTTTCCTGGGAAAAATTAATTTTCTAAGGAGTTTTGTTTCCAATTTTGTTGAGATGGTAAATCTTATAACAACCATGTTGAGGAAGGGAAATGAATTTAAATGGACTATTGAGTCTTGAAATTCCTTTGATCTAATAAAGAAGGCCTTGACTGAGGCACCCATACTCATTAGTCCCAATTACTCAAAGGATTTCCTTATCTTCTCATTTTCTTCATTTGACATTGTAGTGGTTGTTCTATTACAGAGAAATGCTAAAGGGTTGGAGTAGCCCATGTCCTTTTTCAGTCGGGCATTGAGTGATGTTGAGGTAAAATATGACATGATGGAAAAGCAAGCCTATGCATTAGTGAAAGCTCTCAAGGCTTTCAGAGTCTATATCCTCCAGTCAAAGATCATTGCATATGTTCCTTCAGCTTCTGTGAAGGAAATCCTCATTCAGTCGGACATAGATGGAAGGAGGAGACGATGGATTGCCAAAATCCTCGAATTTGACCTGAAGATAAAGCCCACCAAATTGATTAAAGGTCAAGGTTTAGATAGATTGTTGGCCGAATCTAATTACAAAGATTTGGGGGTAAGCTTCATCAACCAATGCTCAAGAGTTTGGCAGGATGAACTGTATGATACAAATACTCAGGCAGAACCCCCATTAGCAGGATTCCCTCGATACAAGGATGTCATATATTTTCTAAAAGAGTTGCAGCCCCCCGATGGCATGCAAAGAAATAAGGCAAGAGATTTAAAGCTCAAAGCCATTAAATATTGCCTTGTTGGTAAAACTTTATATTGGAATGACCCCCTGGGGGTACTTCTGAGATGTTTAGACCCACACGAAGCACAAAGTATTATGTCAAACTTTCATGATAGTTTGTGTGGGGGGCATCACTTCTATAAAATGACGGCTCATAATATTCTCAAGATTGGTTATTTTTGGCCCACTCTGTTCACTAATGTTTGCACAAAAGTCAGAGCCTATGATAAATGCCAGAAATTCTCAAGAAAGAAGCAGCTAAAGCCCCTGCAATTGAAACCTGTGATTGCTTCAGGGCCCTTCCAACAGTGAGGCCTAGAATTCATTGGGGAGATTCAGCCTGCATCTAGTGGTCAACATAGATGGATCCTGACTGCCACCAATTATTTTACAAAGTGGATAGAAGTTATCCCCACAAGGAGCGCTTCCCACAAGGTAATCATCAGTTTCCTGGAGGATATCATAGCAAGATTTGGCTGCCCAAGCATAATTGTCATAGATAATGCCACTTCTTTCAAAGCTAAACCATTCATCTACTTTTGTGAGTAGTTTGAAATTAAGCTAATTCACTCTACCCCATACTACCCCCAGGGAAATGGATTGGCAAAATCCTCTAACAAAAGCCTCATCAAGATCATCGAAAGACCGTTAGAGGAAAACAAAAAAGCATGGAATATGAAGCTCAAATTTTCTTTGTGGGATGATAGAGTGACAACTAAACGGTCCCTGGGCATCTCTCCTTTCCAGCTGGTATATGGGACCGAAGCAATTTTTCCCTCTTAGCTTGTCATGCCAGTAGCAAAGTTCTTCCAAGACTACTAGGAAGAGCCCAATGATATGATCAGGAGGAGTCATCAGATGGTAGAAGTGTAGCATACTAGAGAGCGGGTAATGGACAAAGCACATGACCGTCAATAGAAGATAAAGAAAGCTTTTGACAGGAAGAGCAAAAAAGAGGATTTTCAGTTGGGAAATCTAGTGCTCAAATGGGATTCTCCCAGGCAACACAAGGGCATGCATGGAAAATTCGAGGCCCTTTGGATCAGACCCTTCAGGATTTCTGAGGCATTTCCTAATAACAGTTACAAGTTGTAGAATATGGAGGGTGATGAAGTTTTTGTTGGCCCTGTAAATGGGCACTTCCTGAAAAGGTTTTTTGTTTAAAATCCACAGCCGACGTCCCACCACTGTAAATACCATTTCTATTTTATGTCTATTTTGTTTGGTTTTAGTAGAAGATTCGATAACGCAAAGCAAGGCACTAGAGCTGCGTGTTCTTGGCAGCTCACAGGGAGTATGCCATCCCCCGTGGAGCCAAATGTTAGCGATTAAGCTTGTCATGTTCTGATGGATGGTGGTTTTGGCCTAAGTTTGTGATTTTGGCCTGTCTTTTTCCCCCTTGTGCAAACCCGATCAAAGTTTTCTCTTTCCGGCGTATATTTTCCTTTGTTGTTTGCCTTCATCCTTGGTCGATTACTTCTCCCTTTACCTCCATCATTGAGTCTTTGTTTTGCCAAACCTAAGTCATGTCGTCCAAGTCTTCATTGTCACTATTCGCAACATTGAGAGTGATCAAATAGCGACACAAATCAAGTGAGCGAGCAAAGATCCATTTTCAACGACGAGGATCCATCAATGGAGCAGATTGGTGGTCATGGGGTAGTCGAGGCCGTGAAGTTGCCCGAGGCTTAGCGCCAAGGCAGAGGCCTGAGATCAAGGGTCAAGCAACGAATTAGATCTGGGCCGTCCGTTTGTGAGAAGTAGAGGGTCGTTGATTTGACTTCGGTGATTTTGGGAATCGGCATTTTGGGGTTATTGTCAACAAGTGCACCCATAGCCCTAAGCCTCGAAATGCGAAGCCCCAATTTCCTGATTTCATGAATCGAAGGTTTCCCAAGAGCAACATTTCTTTTCCTCGAAACACGAAATCGCGAAAGCTCCCAGGGGTTGGGCCCACGGTTCTAGCGCTCGGTCATAGAGGAAGCAGGTTCGGGAAAGGAGGGATAACACTCGTTGCATAACTGACATTTCATATTATCAGAGGAGAGATCGTGGCCGTCCCTTTTGAAGTGACTCTAATCGCCGATCTCAACAGTCGTTTCGTGATTTCAGGCATTGTGATTTTGAAGCCAAGATGGAGTAAAAACTCTCGAAATGTGAAGTCTTGAAATATCATGCCGGATAAGCATAAGGTCAAGGCCAGCAATCGCATGGGGTAGTTGGAAAGAGCCATGCTCAAGGGGTCTAGATAATTTGTATTAGGTGCACAAGAAGGCAACATGGTTTTGAGGCACCAAGTTTAACTCAGCAAGCCAAGGGCGCCACCTAAGAGCTTTCATGGACATCTGGGCTTGTCCCGATCCCAATGAGGACAGTTAATAAAGCTGAAGAAGGTGGTTTAAACCTCATTTCAACCATAAATAGGAAGCACAGAAAAACCATTCGCGGTGGCAGACTATCAGCCCAAGGTCACTCTATCAATGAATTTTTCTGCAGAGCCCATACCGATCTGAGATCGCGTCTGACAAAAGAATGTATGTGTGGTCTTACAGGAGAAAAAAAGGATGCAAAGCATTGAATGCAGTAATCAGAACATGTTTCTATAGAGAGCAAGTCGCTTTGAGTATATATACTCAAGTTTTATATTTTGTAAAGGGTCAATGGTTGAGCAGAGCTCCCGATTATAAATTGTTAGTAAAAGCCTCTGGTTCTCTAGTTATATTATGTATTTGAGACTTCTTGCCTAATGAAAGTCAATTTTCCTTTCATCTCTTTGTAACGGTTGTATTAGAACACTCGAGCATGGAAGATCCAGTCGAGGATAGTTGTGTTTCTGTGATGTATGTTTGATCACAGTGACACCACTAACGGTTTTAATCAGTTCCTTGTGTTGCTTTCCTTCCAAAACTGAATGATCCAGGCATGGACAATCCAGTTGGGCGATTATTATTTAATTGCGATGTATGATTGATTCCAGTTCATGATAATTTCATTTAGTTCCTTGTAGCTCTGATCCAAGAAGATATTTTCTTTCGAGTTTTCTTCTCCTTTGACTACTGGAAGAATAGATGTCCACAATAGACCACTTTATCTTCTTTAAGTTCTTCCCCCTACTCACCACTATGTAGCAAATCACTAACTGAAGTTAGATCAAGACCTCACTTATCTATGCATGCCAACCCAATTTTCTGAGTTAAAGAAATATAATCTTGAGACTGTTTCCATTAGACCACCCTTAAACTTATTCATTGTGACATACAAACTGATCAGCCTTGGGCTTACCTCTGCTGCAATCTAGAGGTGACTTCCAACGCTAAAATAATGGATCGGTCATTTCAACCCATAAAATGTATGAAAATGGAAGAAAACAGATATGAGGCAACTCAGCTTCACGATCTCAATCTATAACAGGATTGGGTCTTCAAGCAAGCTCTGATACCATGTTCGACAACACAATTATTCCAACAGAGGAAGAACACCTTCATTAACCACTCACAAAACCAGATCAAAGATCAACACACCAATGTTTTGACATGGTAAAACCCTACGGGGAAACATCCACAGCCCCAGCCAATGCGGCCACTTGGAGTAGTTTATTAATGCAAAAGAAAAATATTACAGAGAGATTTTACAAGAGAGTTTCTCACAATCAATCAATGCAGCCTTTAAGGTCGAGGAAAATATGAATCGTCGGGTCACTCTATGTCGGGAACATATCATGACCATCGAATTTCCTAACTACAAATGCATACTAATGCATACTAAAGAAACTAAGAAACACACTTTTACCTAATTGACACATTAGACCAAGTAGATCTTAACTAACTCCTAACTGTCTAAATATCCTAACAAAATGTAATTGAAGCTATACTAGTTTATTAGACGAGTTTGACAATCATTCCTAAAAGCATTGCAAATAATATTAAGAAAAAGAGTTTTAAATTCTTTTGTCAGGAAGAAAATCCAAGAGATCTACCATGTTTTGGTCAAATGAAAAAACCTTTCAAAACCCAAAAGACCATGGTGATGAGACCTCCAAGACCTAAATATGAATCTCAAAATATTTTCCAATTAAAGAGACACAGAGGATGATGTGTATTGAAGGACAATGGAAGACAATGATTGGATCCAATGCAAAAATATACCAAGGCAAAACCCTTGAACAATGCATAGGAGACCCAATTGGGAGATTGACATTAATGCAAAATTTGACCAAGGAAAACTCTCAAATGGTGTAGTCTTGATTGGTAATCAGATCCAATTTGGAAATCGGGCTGAAACAAAGCTTCAGAAAGGATGGAAAAAAACAATATTTTAGTCATTTGTGAGATGCCAACTACTGAAGGATTGAGAGAAATTTCGCTAAGTGTGAAGGATCCTTGAAAATGTGAAAGTTGTGGAGGCAAGGATTGGTTTTGAATGTAGTGGACTAGGTAAGTGAATTTGAGTTCAAAGAGTGATTGTAGGTTCGCCAAGGTGATAATATGATACTTGTTTTAGATGACTTTCTAACTAGGGCAGACAACTTGATGACAAGGGTAGGTGTGGAGGGGACATCAAATCATTTCCACATCATCTAACAACTAGAATCAAATAAAAAGAACCATCCTTCACCCTTTAAATTTAATTCTGATTGGATCACAAATGTTGGATACAAAGAGATGGTCACAAGAGAATGAAGGCCTTATGACATAATTTAAGAAACTATGCCATGATAGCCTTCCATGAAAACCTGTGTAAAATCAAGAAGCTTACTCAAGCTTGGGTTAAAAATCAAAATGGCCAAGCTAAGCTCAGACTAAATGGGACAAAATAGCAAGTAGATATTTGATATGAAGAATTGAAGAGGGGAACAATCGAAGAAGAGGCCCTAAAATAAATGGAGAAGCTTGAAGGGAAGAGGAACATAATGTTTGCTTGTGAATAATCCCACTATAGTAAAAAATATCAAGCAATTTGACTCAAATAAGGTGATGAAAAAATAATATATTTCCATAGATTTTTTCAAGCAAGAAAGTCTTGAAACACCATACCATAGATTCAATATAAAGAAGAGAATGTTCAATCAAGTTTCAAGGGCATAGTGAAGGTGTCTCTTGAACACTACAAAAAATTAAATAGGGATCCAAGAAGAGAGAATATAGAGGAGATTTTGACCATCTATTCTCACTTCAATAGAATGGTCAGTGATGAGAAAATGAGATTTTCTTCACCCTTGTCACTGAAGAAGAACTCAAAGTTGTCCAGGCCTATTTTCTGAGTGATAAGACTCCATGCCCATATGGTTGGATTGTCGATTTTTATAAATGATCTGAAACTTAAGGTTGTACAACATGCAAGTGAAACTTTACGTGTCTTAGGAAATGGATAAATTTGCAAGCACATAGATTTTTAATGAGTTTTGGACTTAAGGTGGCTCTTGAACAATACAAAAATTTATATAGGGATCCAAGAAGAGAGAATATGGAGGAGATTATGACCATCTATTCTCACTTCAATAGAATGGTCAGTGATGAGAAAATGAGATTTTCTTCACCCTTGTCACTGAAGAAGAACTCAAAGATGTCCAAGCCTCTTTTCTGAGTGATAAGACTCCATGCCCATATGGTTGGATTATCAATTTTTATAAATGATCTGAAATTGAAGGTTGTACAACATGCAAGTGAAAATTTACGTGTCTTAGGAAATGGATAAATTTGCAAGCACATAGATTTTTAATGAGTTTTGGACTTAAAATTGCAGAAATGACCGAGATAAACAACCATAAAATAGCACACATAACACAACAAATGATAAAGGAGTTCACCTCTCTCTTGGGATACATCTTTTGGTCCACCTTCCAATGGTCCTCTTTCATTAAGTGTTCAATATTTGAAAAACAACAATTTACAATGCTCAAATGGAAAAAATAACAACTCCAATGGCTCCATAACTATCAAAACCCCTGTCCAGGCTTTTTTCTGCACTTGGTTTCGTCAAAAAATGAAGAAGTTATCTCTCCTAGAAGTTTTTCCTTCTTCTACAACCAAATCATCCTCCAAAACACACACATTGTTCCAAGACCTAGCTCACGCGCTCATAACCTAGATCTGACATGATTCTTGTTGCGTGGGCGAAATCATCGTGTGGTAAGTGTAATTGTAGCACCCAAACCAGAGGTCTCGGCCGTATGGAATATGTGTCCAAGGTCTAGGGATAACTGCCTACACCCGACGACTGGTCCTCTCCTTTTCCCACTCTTCTGGTCATGTAGTGATGGTGTAGGACATGTGTCCATAGGTTGGGGCTAAGCCCCGACATTTTTACTACCAATTGAACCATAGTTCTAACTAAAATTATATTGGTGCCATTATAGGTTAAGACTCACCTAGTAGGCACGTTGGTTTCCCAGCCTACACAATCGTCCATCCACCCAGAGGTCGCTGGTTCAAAATCCGTGGAGTCCAAACCAAAATTTTGCAAGTCGGTGGGGTGCCATGTGGTAGTCCCCGAGTGGGGCACGTGGCATCCTTCCATTGGCCCACATGTACCAGCCACCTACCACATGTTGACCATCCGTTGGTCTACATCATCGCCCACCCACACCATCTACCCATTCACTGGCCCGATCATCCCTTCCATGTGTCCTTTCTGCGTCACCTATATGGTTGTATAGACTGTACAACCAGCTACCACGTCAGCCTGTACGGACTTCACAGTGAATAAAATTTTCCTATTTGGGAAACAGAAAAAAAATCCATAACTTTTCCATATGGACTCCATTTGATCCCGTTCAAGTTGTGTTGGGATAATGAGGATGTGATCGACGCAATGAAACCATTTTCGAGCAATTTCGAAAACTTTGATTTTTTATCATTTTTTTATTCCCTGGATCACTCCTCCCCATTGGGAATCTTTTGTACCTCCAAAAGACTATTTCATTCAACCTGTACATGAGGGTACAGTTCCCTCACCCTTCCAACCTCAATATATTTATCTTTTCTTGGATTTTTGCCTTTGATACCAACACGAAGGTACTCCACATTCCCTCATTTTGAAGTTGTCTTTCTGTCAAGGATGGTATCCTGTTGCAATTCTGAAAGATATTCTGGAGAGAAGTCATCTATTGAAGGAATATGAACATGTTCTCCTTGATCATCAATCAAAGGAGGCTCATAGAATCTCAAATTCTCAACATTAACAACTGCATACATTTGCATATAAGGAGGCAAATTCAAATGGAAGGCATTGTTACCAATTTTTTCAAGAATCTTAAAAGGTTCATATATGATTGGTTCCAACTTTTTACCTTCTCCTTTAAGCCTCTCTTTTCTAATATAAAGCCAAAATTCATCTCCAACTTGGAAACTATGATCAACACAATGCTTTTCATATATTGTCTTGTACTTGGCTTGGCTCTTTTCCAACTGTTCTTGTACCATTTGTTGTACCATTTGAATTTGTTCAATGAATTCCTTTGCTCTATCAATGTCATAATGACCATCAATAGAAACATCCTTCCCAAAGATAAAATCTAAAGGATATTTTGGCAAGTAACCAAATCATGCCTCAAATGGAAATGTTTGAGTCGATGAATGCTTAGCCTAGTTATAAGCATGTTGAATGTAGTGTAGGTGCTCATCTCAAAGATTAGGATGCTTACTTCTATAACCACGAAGAAGATGTACTAATGTTCTATTCACCACTTATGTCTGACCATCAATTTGTGGATGGAATGTTGTGCTCTTTTTCAACTTGGTGTCTATGAATTCCCATAAGTTGTACCAAAAATTCCCAATAAATTGGGAATCTCGATTAGAAATAATAGATTTGGGCAACCCAAAATGTACCCATACCCAAAATGTACCCATACATGTTGAAAAAACAATTGTGCCATTTTTTCAGCTGTAACCTGCTTCTTATAGGGCATTAAAATACACATTTTCTTAAACGATCAACCACAACATAAATATAATCATGATTCTTTTTAGACATAGGTAATCCTCCTACAAAGTCCATGGAAATGATTTCCCAAGGATGGGAAGGAACTAGAAGTGGAGTATCCAATCCTAATTTTTTTTTGCTAGGCTTACTTGTAGCACATAAAGAACATCATCCTACATATCGTGATACACTTTCATTCATTTTAGGCCAGTAGCAATACCTTTGCAAATTTGACACCGTCTAGCCTACATTGAAATGGTTAGCAATAAGAGAAGGATGTGCTTCCCTTATGATGTTGACTCTTTCACCCCATGGAATGCATAGCTTGCCAAGATCATACAAAAGTTTATCATTCACATGGTAATCCAATTCCTCTACTCAGTTAGGTTGACACAAATTTGCATATACATCTTTAAAATCAGCATCTAAAGCATATTGTTCAACATAGCTCTCATGCATGATAGAATTATTCTTAAGAATAACTGAAGCAATAATAATAGGCCTAGAAAGCATGTCAACAACCTTGTTATAAATGTATTTCTTATACCTTATCACCAAGTGGAATTGTTTCGAGAAGCCCATCCATCTAAAGTGTCTTTCTTGTTGTAGCTTAGTTTGTGATTGCAAGTATTGCAAAGGTTGATGATCAATGTGAATAATAGTTTCATTTCCCAACAAATAATGTTTCCACTTTTTCACACTTTGTACCAATGCATACAATTCCTTTTCATATGTAGGAAAATTAACTACTGCACCATTAAAATTTTCAGAATGGAAACATATGGGCTTACCATGTTGCAACAAGACTACTCCCATGGCATAGTTACTTGCGTCTGTTTGTATCTCAAATGGAAGCCTTAAATCAGGAAGTACAAGAACTGGAGCCGAATTGATTCTCTCCTTCAATGCATCAAAATATTTTTGTTGCTTGCCTCCCCATTGGAAAACCTGATTAATGCTTGTCATGACATGTAATGGAGCTGCAATTGAAGAAAAAATAGAAATAAACTTTCTTCAATATTGGGATGCTCCCAAAAATCTTCTAGCCTCTATTACATTATTGGGCTTGGGCCAATCTAAAATGAATTTGACCATTGAGGGATCTATCTTCAATTTCCCCCCTCCAACAATATGTCCCAAGTAAACTAATGAGGTCTTTCCAAACTCACATCTAGACATCCTTTAAAAAAAAATATTTCTTCAAGACATCTAAGACTTGTTTCACATGCCTGACATGTTCTTCACGAAATTTTCTAAAAATCAATATGTCATCCAAGTAGACAATTACACAATCATCAAGAAAAGGCCCCAAAACATCATGCATAACTCTCATGAATGTTGCAGGAGCATTACAAAGCCCAAATGGCATAACCATCCATTCATACAAACCTTTCTTTGATTTGAAATTTGTCTTACATGTGTCTCCTTCAACAATCCTAATATAATGATAACCACTCCTCAAGTCCAACTTAATTAAATACACAACATATTTCAATTGATCAAGCAAATCATCAATTCGAGGAAGAGGGTAACGATTCTTTACAGTAATCTTGTTCAAGGCTCTAAAATCTACACACGTGGGCCATGTACCATCTTTCTTTGGTACTAAAACAATTGGTTACCCGCATGGCAATGTGTTTGGCATGATAACCCCTTTGTCAAGCAACTCTTGGATTCGTTTTTTGATTTCATCATTCTCCATGACTGACATCATGTACATGCCCATATTTGGAAGAGGACAATCTTGTTGCAATTGGATCTCGTGTTGGATACCTCTTTTAAGAGGAAATCCTTTGGACTCCTGAAACATCTCATCATATTCGTTAACAACCTCAAATAAATCAGATTTTAACTTTGCATCACATCCTTGGAAAGCTTCCTTTTCAACATTGTCTTTGGGTTTGATCATCAAGAGTACAAAGTTCTTACTAGCATTGACTAACCTCTTCATTTGTCCAGCATTAACAGGTGACAAATTCAATTTCTTAGTATATGCTCTAACAATGTACTCAACTCCATTTTTAAACAAATGATATTTGTTATCATGGCAATGAAAGATGGATCTCCTATCATATAAATATGGACTTCCCAAAACAATACCACAAATATCCAGTGGAATGACATCAAGCTCTACCTCATCTATAAAGTTTGCAATGATAGAAAATCTTTGCTTACATGTTTTATTCACATGCAATTTTGCATTGTCACATATCCAACCTAAAGGATATGGTTTAGGATGAGGAGTTGTTTCCAATTTTAGTTTCTTGATAGTGCCTTCAGAAATGAGGTTTGCTTGTGAACCAGTATCAAATAGAGTATCTATCTTGGTATCATTTGAAATAACCCTTATGTGGAAAATCTCTATTCTTTATTTTATATGTTGAGTTTCATTGAAGCTACTACTTGAAGAACTAGTACTAGCAATAGAGTCCTTACCTTGAAAACCCATGGATGTGATCTTAGTTTCATTTCTAGAATTAGATCCTAAATCATATTGTGTAGTTGCAATAGTCTTTGGTTTCCCTTTGTTGTTGAACTTTTTGGGTCTCTTTTTAAGATCAAGTTTCCAACAATGGTCTTCATCATGGCCTTCTTTTGAACAATGTTTACATGTGATTTTTTCTCCCTCTTTCTTGCCTAAAGAATTCTTCTTTCCTTTTCCTTTGAATTTCCCCTTTTCTTTGTCTCCAATATAAAATGGCTTCTTGCTGCCCTCTTGAGGAGCATTCTTCCCTCTTGCTTCTAAATGTGTTTCCTGTACAAAAACTTCATCTATTATTATAGGGTTAAACATAAGAATTGTGTGTCTCAAGTAGCTATGCAAGCCTCAAAAGTATTTGAGTAAAGTTTCTTGAGAAGATAAATCTATACCCAAAATCAAAGCTCTTCTCCTAAATTCTTGAGTGTAGCTTTGCACATGTTTCCCTTTAGCTTGCCTAAATTTTTTCCAATCCATGATATCTTTATGCATGTATGCTAATGGATAAAATTGCCTTTTAATTTCAACAACAAAACAATTCCAAAAGGATAAAACTTTACCATCTTTCTCCATGTCCTCTTGAGTTTTGGCTTCCCTGCAAATGAGTGATGCACCTTCCAATCTAAGAGAAGCAAGATGAATTTTGGTTTCATCATCCTGGATTCTTTGTGTCCAACAATACGCTTCAATCTGACGAATCCAATTATCCAATTTCTCAGTATTTACCTCTCCATTGTAAATAGGAAATTCTAACTTAATATCAAGCTTAAGCAAAGGAGTTTGTGGATGAGTTTTACCATGTTCTTTTGGAGAATTTGGAGATGGTTGTGAAAGGATAGAAGAAGTTAAAGATAGAGGTGAAGGAGGTGGAGTGCCACCATTCCCTCCATTCCCTTTTGGATTTTTATCTTCATTACCTTCATTACATCTTGGAGGATTTTATCTCTCTCCTTGCAACCTTGCATTCCACTCTTCATATAAAAATTTCACCATTTCTTTCATATCAAAGAAGGATTTTACGAAAGTTTCTTCATCTGAAGTGAGGGTTTCATGACTCTCCTCATGAGCCATACTTGGTGAATGTCTCCTTGAAACTTGAGGTGAATGAATTGTTCTCCTTCTTGAAAGTTGAGAAATTGGCTCCACAAGTTGTCTTTCTCCTCTTGAAATCTTCAACCTTGTAAGCATCAAAAAAACACTTGCAAGCAAATCAAACCTTTGTCATAACCTCAGCTTTGATACCAACTTGATCTAAAATTGAAGGTTGTACAACATGCAAGTGGAATTTTATGTGTCTTGGGAAATGGATCAATTTGCGAGCACATATATTTTTAATGAGTTTTGGACTTAAAATTGCAAAAATAACAGAGATAAACAACCATCAAATAACACACATAACACATCAGATGATAAAGGAGTTCACCCCTCTCTTGGGATACATCTCTCGGTCCATCTTCCAAAATTCCTCTTTCATTAAGTGTTCAATATGTGAAAAACAACAATTTACAATGCTCAAATGGAAAAAATAACAGCTCCAATGGCTCCAGAATTGTCAAAAAACACTTGTCTAGGCTTTTTTTGCACTTGGTTTGGTCAAAAAATGAAGAAGTTATCTCTCCTGGAATTTTTTCCTTCTTCTACAGCTAAATCGTCCTCCAAAACAAACACATTGTTCCAAAAGCTATCTCACATGCTCAGAACCTAGCTCCAACGTGATTCCCAAGTTTTTATGATGTGGTTGGAAAATTCCTTTTGAATGTGGTGGAAGAATCAAGAAAGTATGGAAAAATCTTTGGTCAATTGAACTCAATATTCCTAACTAACACTCCAAATATGGAAAACCCCCCTTCTTTTGATTCATACGAGACCATATATTTATGCAATAGTTTATACAATATTATATCAAAATTCATAGCTAGGGGATGAAATCCCATACTGTTACGTGTCCATATTTTATGATCATTTTGGCTTCCTAAAGGGCATATTAATTTTTGATGTGGTAGTGGGGGCTTAGTAAGTCTCACAAATTATTAGTAAAAAGAGGTTTCCATTATTAATAACAAAATTTTCTTGGATTACTAAGAGGGGGGGGTGAATCAGTAATAACGTAATTATAATCATTTTTCTTCAAATGTTATATCAATATAGAATTATTATCCAATAATGAGCAGTAATAAATAAACAATCACACACAT
>CBVK0100097382.1:0-32920 GCA_900067695.1 Picea abies
TCGGTCTCGGCATTCCTGCTGAACCGCTCTTCCGATCTCACTAAGTGTGTAAATGTCACAAGAAATGAAACTGTCGTTTATTTGAAAATTGCGACAAAAACTTGATGTTTGCAAGACATAGGTGTAGGCATCTTATAGGATCATAAAAAAAAAATTAATTGGCTGCCAACAAGTAGGTGGATCAGTGAGACTGTAGAGAAAGGAAAAGATAACAGAAGTAACAACAAATCAGTTCAGGACCATTGGGCTATGGATTCATAAGAATCGTGGATAAGGAAGGCATTTAAATCACCTATCAGACAAAAGGATTAATGTGGTGATGAGGAGAAGAAGAAAGAAAATGTCTAGTGAACCATGAAAGATGGGCATGATAGCAACAAATCCTCCATCGCCTCAGGGATTACATCCAGACAATGAGAAAAACAGAGAAAATATGACGTACCATGAAAGATGGATATGATAGCAACAAAAACTCCATCACCTCAGGAATCCATAAATCAGAGAGATTACATTCATACAAGAAGGAAAACAAAGAAAATATGATGAACCATGAAAGATGGCCATGATAGAAACAAAAACTTCATCACCCCAGGAATCCATAAATCATAGAGATTACATTCAAAAAATAAGGAAAACAAAGAAAATTTGACGAACCATGAAAGATGGGAATGATAGAAACAAAACTTCCATCACCTCAGGAATCCACAAATAAGAGATATTACATTCATACAAGAAGGAAAACATAAAATCTAACAAACCATGAAAGATGGGCATGATAGAAAAAAAATCTCCATCACCTTAGGAATCAATAAATCAGAGAGATTACATTCAGACAAGAAGGAAAACAAAAAATATCATGTAGACTAAGAAGACGGTCTGATAAAAATGATTCAAAGGAATATTAAATAACATATATTTACAATCCAAGCCCTCATGCATACAAACTGAAAAATTTCAAATCCCTACTCCTGAAACTCAATCGGATGTCCAGCTTATAAAGAACACCCCCTCTCTTTACAAAATCTAAACTCATCTATTTATAATCAGAATAGTCCACAACTCTCAGGAGTGTGACGTGGCTATCTCATTTAATGCTTTCATCTGTGCATGCCTCTGTCAGATTGTGCATGTATCCATTGCTAAATGATGTATATTAGGTTTTATGTTGATTTTTGATCCTGAGGTTTCTCGATTGCTCTGTCAAATGAAAACTCAGATCAATATGGGACTTTCTGCCCTCTTTGGTATCGTGGGCTGATAGTCTAGTCCTCTCAGCCATGGCTTATATGCCTTCAATTTATGAACTGAGTTGAGGTATTAGCTACCATTCCTTTTCCATTAACTAAATCCTCCTCGAGATCGGGATGAGGCTCAATGCCTAGGGGACCACCACGCACTGCTCTTGGATTAGATGCTATATAAGCACATGATTGTCAGGCCGTAAAAGGGGGTTTGGATTCACACCAATTTTGAGCCTGCAATTCACCACCTTATGCCACATAGCTCTTTTGTTATACAATGGTTTTGATTGTTGGACCACTCAAGAATTTTATTTTTTGAGCATGTTGCGTCCCCGCAATGGAGCGTGTTCATTCATCTGGTCGTGATCTGTGATCTGGGAAAGCCCTACTTTTGTTGCCACATGACGCTCTTGGATGGAAACTGCTTCCTACTATGAAGATCAACGACCTTTTCAATGCATAGCTCTTACAATTCTATGAAGTATCGAATTCCTGAAGTGATGGATCTAGGGCCATGTGGCCTGTTGATTTGGACAATCGAGATTTACTTTAGGAGTTCAGGATTCACACCTTTTTCTCTTGCTTGCTCGTGCAATTATCCAAAGTTTCAAATTTCCGAAGTGTGAGATCTGACGTCGCATGTCCTCTTGTTTTGGACGACTGAGATTTACTTCGGGAATTCAGGCTTCGGGCCTTTTTCTCCTGCTTTCTCTCACAATTCTCCAAAGTGTTGAATTCATTAAGTGAGAGATATGGTGACGTGTGGCCTCTAGATTTGGATGACCGATATTTACTTTGGGAGTTCAGGATTCGAGAGTTTTCTTCTTCTTGCTCGCGCAATCCTCAAAAGTGTCGAATTCCTGAAGTGAGAAATATGTCGATGCGTGTCCTCAGCCTTCAATGGCTTAGATTTACTTCGGGACTTCTGTCTAATTTATAATCCTTGCACAATTTTGACATGTCGAATACACGTGAGTCATTGATCTAAACTGATCCTGGGATCTCCTCCGTTGAAAATTAAACTAGACCAATGCTTGTATTTCAGCCCAAAATAGACTACTCTGAATGTTGTACTTGTGCTTATGGTTGTTTCTTGTGCAAGCAAAAGATTTGGACAACTTGTTGTGACCCTTGAAAACTTCATGTGATAACAGATAAAATTTATCATATATGTATATGGATGTTGACACTATCTCTGGTGTTGTTTTTCATATGTTGGACCCTGAGGACGAGAGGCAGAGGTCTTTTAGGATCTAAATCGATGGGATCTAGATCGACATGAGCCTACAGAGCCGAGGGATGGATAGAGGCATCAATGGGATGACATTAGTGTTGGACCAGCTAGAGAGCCATAGGGGGATGTTGTGGCCACTTTAGAGGATTTGCGTAGACAGTTCAAGCGAGTCCTGTAGGGTGTGCCTGAGGGAATATGGGCCCACATCCAATATGAGGAGGTCTTATACCAATGTGTGGTGGTACCAGCAGAGTGGTGGACTTTGATCTGTTGAGTAGGAGTGGTGGGGGCAATGATGACTGGTCGAATGCCTCCTAGAGCTGGAGTGCCCCCAGCTGGGGGGCACCTCCGACTGATAGAGGACCTATGGGGGGAGCTTTGGGGGCACCTTGAGTGTCGATTTTGTGTGTATATGGGTTTATGGGCTTGATTTTGTACAGGGTATTGGATACCCATTTTTTGTACTCATAGGAGTGGGGGGACTCAACAACCTATTGTGAATTGTATATCTATTTTTTTTTAAACATTTTATGACCTCGATGATATATATATATATATATATATATATATATGATGGATATATTTTGACCATTCGTGTCTTTATGATTTTTTTTTTTGTGATGTATGGTGTCTATTGTTATGTGTTTTGATAGATGTATGATTCTATGTATATGATGTTGTTTAATGTGATAAATGACAATCTAATACTAGGTTATCCATGTGATATGATACTTGTTCAAATTTCTTGGAGTATATGTAATTTTGATGGAATCAAAGTTGCGATATAGGACTCTAACTTGCAGGTATTTGCAGAAGAGGCAAGGATCGTGAACATGATACACGTTGTTGACCTGGAAGACGACAAGTTGGGAATCTAATAGAACACTAAGGTGAAAAAAGTGGCGGTGACTAGAATTGGCGAGGAGACCAATGATGACATAATATTCGACTTGGTTATTGGTGGCCTAGCCGAAACATATGCTACTAGAATTGACTAGGATATGTGAGGGGGTATAGAAGGCCCAATGGCCAAAGAGAGATTCTGGGTCCAAAAAATGGAACTGTCAGCGTAACCAATGTTGTAGGTTGATGGATGATGTATATGTCAATAAAATGGGTGATAGATCAGACACTAGGAGTGGTGGCAGCAAAGAATACTAAAAACTCTACAAAAGTGTACAAAGAGAAACCTAAGGTAGGAGTGCTACGCTTAGGCATAAAACTTGTTTAAGTACAACCCTTTGACGTGCTCATTCTTTGCTTTCATAAAGCTATAATTTGTTTCATTGCTTGACATCGTGGATACATTCATGAAACAAAGTGGGCTAGAAGTACCCTACTCGAATGATTTTTTGGGCGGTAGACATTGACGCAGCACCCCCACCTCAGCAGGGTCTCCTTGACCTCCCAGTCTTTGGATCTTCAAATTACGAAGCCGAAATTGCTCCTTAGTTCCCTATGGAACCTTAAATGCATATAAATCCATAGGTCCTTCTATAATTTATGCCCGCGCGAACAATCACTAGGCCCAAACCCCTACTCTGCATGACCACTAACATGATCATTGACTTAGCCCAAATGGTTCTTCGAGTACGCAACTTCCCATTTTGCAATTTCAGGATTCCTACTATGATTCACCCCGAATCCTCTGATTCCTGAAAACCTAAAATGGGCTAACGGTCAACTAACACCTTTGTTATGCTTCCACCATATGACATCCAGTCAAACCCTAAGGTCCACCTCCAAGCACATCGGGATTTTTCGACTCATGAGTTTGTGATACGACTCTTCTCCTTTTCCCTGAAGTCCGTACTCACAACTTCCTCTTCAAAGATCAACAGTCCTGAACCTTCCACAATCTGACGACCCAGATCGTGTCAGGATTTCGTGTGTCGAGGATTCCTAAAACAACTTCCTCCACACTTCTGACTTCAGAAATGTCGAAATGCAAGCACCAAATCAACAACTCTCATCCCTTTAGATATGATGGTTGCTATCTCTCCTAAGATTGTGATTGTTGAAAGACACTCGGCCTTATCCTTCCCATAGATCTACTAGATTTGACGGTCCACGAAAAATCGGTGCTTCTCCTTCCAAGAATTTCAACCATTCATTCAGGTTCTCAAAGATTGCTAGCCAAATAACTTGGCGTCTTTCCTCCTGATCTTGGTTTCTGTGAGGTGACTTCGACCCTCATCCTTCCTTTGAACTTTCTAAGTCTCTATCCCTCTTGAGCCTGATTCTCGCTGCAAACTCAAGGATTCTAAGGAATCCTTTCACACACTCCTTGGAGATCTCACGATAATTTTTGATTATCTGATGTCTCCAACTCTACATGCTCCTTGTGACATAAGTTCTTCAACCGCTCACTTGGGTTGGAAAAGTATTAGACTTCAACCTGGCCTGCGCACACCTTGCACAGATCTGTGCTATACCTACACTTTTGTTGGTACAATAAAAACTCTATCTCTCCTGAGCTTTCCTGAGGTAAAACTCAGAACTCATCGACGCACTCCTTGCGGACCTTCACTGCACTCCTTGCATGAATTATTAGGAAGAGAAGAAATTTAAACTCATCCTCTCCCTCTCTGGGACTTCATACATTCAACATTAAATCATACACATAAAGCATTGAAACAAATGGATAACAAATAATATAAAAAAACTGTAAACATACCATTCAATAGATTGAAACAGTAACCATGAAAACACCATTAAATTGAGTCAAAGCATTCTTATATTAACTCAAGTGATTCTGTACATGGGTTCTATAGCAACAACTATCTTCTTATACAACTTCTACAATCTATGTTCTTCTTTGATCTCCTATGCTCTCTTGCTCTTCAGCTACTACTCTTACAATGAGAAAAATACAATACATACGAGGGAGGTTTCTTGAGTTTTCCCTCCTACAACTCTAATCTATCTTATCAAATTAAAATCTCTACAACTACTTTACATTTATTACATTAAATGCCTCCAACCGATAGATGAGAGAAACCGTCCAAGATCTGCGTTACAATACCTAAATCATTTAAGAGAACTTATGTCTCTCCAGATATTACATTAATGTGCCATCCTTTTGAAATTCAAAATATCTTCAAAATGTGCGCAGGTGCATATCCAGCTGTCATCCATTTGCACTTGCTTGCGATGCTCCTGCATCATACTCCTCTGACTAAAAAATTAATGGAATCCTTTCCATGAGCTCCTGCACCGTCTATCCATGTTTCTGGATGTCTGCTTCGCTTTCCCCACTGGCATCTTCAATCGGTTGTCCCTTCCACTTTACCAAATATTCAAAATATGTCTTCTTCCAGGTCTTCTTACCAATTCTCTGATCAATGATCTTTTCCATCTACAACTTCTCAGCTACAGGCATCTGCTTGACCCACTAAATTCCCTTCTGATTATCTTATCCATATGCTTCATCTACTCTGTAAGGATACAGATCTGCTATGTTGAATATGGGTGATATGCCCACATCATCTAGCAATTCTATCTCATAATCATTTGGATCAAACTTCCGTAAAATATTACATGTCCCTATATTTTTCATCTTCAGCTTGTTATATGTTCCCCTTGGGAACCTTTCTTTCCTTATATGTGATAAGACTAAATATACCACTTCGAATTGAAGATCTCTTCTATAATGATCTGCTCTGTGCTTGTATTTTTGGTTGGTTTCAATCACTCTTTAATCCTACTGTGGAGCTCTTGCATATGTTGCAAACTCTTCTGCTCCAGCACTCCTGAATGCATTCTGCTCTAAGTCTCTCAACTCATATACTCCTCTTGGTTGCATTCCATACATTATCTGGAATGGACTCTATCCTGTGCTCCTGTTAGATGAGTCATTATATCCAAATTCTGCTTGCGAAAGAATCTAATCCCATTGACTATGATGTTCAGCTACTAAACTCCTCAATAAGTCTCCCAAACTTCGATTTACTACCTTAGTCTATCCATCTTTCTGAGGGTGATATGTTGAGATAAAAGATAGATTCATTCCTATATTCTTTCATAGTGTCCTCCAGAAATGACCAACAAATTTGGTATCTTTGTCTGAAACAATATTCTTGGGTAAACCATAGAGTCGAATAACTTCTCTGAAAAACAGATTTGCAATGAGTGTTGGATCACTGGTTTTCTGACATGGAATGAAATGCACCATTTTTGAGAATTTCTCGACTACCATGAATATGGAATCACAACCTCTTTGTGTCCTCGGTAGTCCTAACACAAAATCCATTCTTACCACGTCCCAGAGCCTCTCTGGTACTGGAAATGGTTGATACAACCCAGTATTTTGTCCTTTCCCCTTTGCATGCTGGCAAATTCTACATCTGTTAACAAATTCATCCCTGGATAATAATGCAAACTGTTCAGTTGCACAAATTTTTTATCATGGCGGAAATGTCCAGCCAATCCCCCACTATGCTTTTCCTTCAAAAGGTTTTCTCTCATAGAATTCTTTGGGATACACAATTGATTTCCTTTGAATAACAGTCGATCCTGGATCAAGTATTCAATCCATTGGCTCCTATGTCTCAGAAGAGGATTCTCACATGCTTCATAATCATCCTTAAAATCTGAATCATCTCTATACATGTCCTTAAGGCTATCAAAAACTAAGGTCTTCACTCGAAACTCCTGCAGAATCAAACATTTCCTGCTCAATGCATAAGCAACCTTGTTAGCATTTCCATAAATGTGCTTTATAACAAATGTAAAGTTATGCATAAATTCAACCCTTTTTGCATGTTTCTGGTTCAGTTTCTCCTGTTTGGTTATAAACTGTAAGGCCTGGTTGTCGCTGTTGAGACTCTAAATTGACATCCCCACTACCCTATTTTACTCCTCATCTATACCTTTTTGGCTTACCTAAGCTTGGGTAATGACAAAGAATACTACCATTAGCCATTGATAAGGTCATGAGGTAAAGTATAATTAATTCATGCATTTTTTTGGTTTATTGAGCTAGAAGATTAAATGTTTCATGTACTAATGCTTCAATTTGCCATGTATAATCTTTGACCTCTAGATAAATCCAGCCTTCTTATACCAGCTCAGCTATCCGGTACTTGTGCACCAGACTGCCACTGTCTAAATCTGATACCAAGCGCATCCGATACTAAATATCACCTGTTGCGATACAGTACCAACGGTCGTGGACTATCGAGATTCGGTACCACCATTCGTGCATTGTTCAGATCTAGTACCATCTACCTGTCACGATCCGGTACCAATTCAGGAAGTCGAATGTACCAAGTTTAGCTCCAGATCGTGCCTAATACAACTATTGAGTGTTTATTGAATCATAAATGTTTTAGCAAAGATATGTTAGGATAGTTTGTTGTTGCTTCATCCTCATGCACTTTGTGTCATGAGGATGAAGCTTAAAATATGTAACCGAATAATTAAATTTAAAAATTGATTGATTTGCAAACAATTTCACCTCCTTGTGTTTCATGACTAAGGTTGTTTAAATAGTCATGGCAAGGATGGTGGAAGTAGTAGAGAGTTAGCATAATACAGATGTGAAACAGCATTATATATTGCAGAACATATTCTGGGTGAAGATTAATAGAAGGACGTCATTTATCTCCATGCCTTGATCATCTATGATTGAATGTGAGCTAAGTTGTTAGCATAGTTTGATTCTATGTTTTGAAGTTTGAGTGAGAGTAATGTGTGGGTTGAAAATAAGTTTACTATAGACTCTAGTCACTAAAATGTTGAAGCGACAAGGGCCCACCACCCAAAAAAGGTCAAGACCTTCGTAGATTAGTATTAGCATTTGCTTTCAATAGTGTGAATGTTAAATTAGTTGAAGCTTTAATTCCTTCAGATGATAGTAGTACAGTTTAGACTTGAATTTTAATGATATGATCGTTTAGAGAGATTTACTCACTCTGCTTTTCATATGCTCTATTTTTATGAATTTGATTTTGTTTCATAGACATGAATGTTGGTAGCAGTAGTCAGACATATTTGAAGGAGAACTAGTGAAGTTTACAACAACACATTGTGAACCACAACATACTCAATATATTGACTATTGAACTACCCATGCTATGTTTTGATGATTGATGTGTGATTTCCCTTTCAGAAGTGTGGTTGCATAGTTATTTCTCTAGGTCAAATAGCAGAGTTGATCTGTCAGAAGAACTCCATATCATACTTGCATGTGCCATAATGGAGCCTCTCTTTGAAAGACAACCAATGTGCATTTCGGTTTGCTAGTTTGTTTTGTTTCCAGCATACATAATCTAGAATAGTTCTATACTCATGACATTAGAATTACCTTTCTTACCGGTGTATTTTAACTCTGTTGATTACAAATCTCAGATTGATAATTAATGAATGCATTATACTAAACATATAAGTAGCACAACATTTTGGCGTCATTACTGGGGAGTTTCAAATGGTAGGAAGTAATTTTTAGCTTAGATTGTTTGCATAAATTTTGAATGATTTTAAAGGCTACTTGAGGGAGGAGGATAAAATTTTTAAGACGTGAGTGAAGATCCACGCGGCCACTAGAGTGGGGTTCTTCGAAGCCAGGTTGCCTTCTTACCTTCTAGATAGAATTAGGATTTCAATTCAGTTAAGAATCAAATTTTCATTTTATGCATAGATATAGAGATAAAAAGGGTAGATTTGTAAGATCTAAAGATTAAAAAACAACCCCCCCCCACTAATCCAACTAACACTGGTGCAGGAAAAATTCCACCAGGAGAAAATTCAAGGGGATCCAGTGAGGCTCCAGAAGGAGAACCTAAAACGGAAGAATCAGTGTTGGGGCAAGAAGAACGCAAATCTGTTGAACATTTAGGAGACATAGAAAATCCATTTTCTAAACCATCTATCAGTGGAATGGCAGAAGAAGGAAATGTAGCAAGAGAGACTGAGACTTTTGGGTTTCCAATCTTGGATATTTCCAGAAACATCAGCATGAAAAATATCCCACTATCATCGTTACCCACTTTCATAGGTATGTCAATTGAAGATCCAGATTTATTTTTATTCGAGTTTGATATATTATGTAGAAGTTATAACTACTCAGACGATGCCCAAAAACTTAAGCTCTTTCCTACTACAATGAAATATTCATCCTTAAGATGGTTCATGAGCTTAGGAGAAAATGCAATCCTCTCTTGGGATCAGATGAAAGACACATTTTTACGGAAATACCAAGACTATTGTAAGGATAATGCTAAAAATGACATTTTTAAAATGCAGCAAACAAAAGATGAAATCCCTGAAGACTACTTAGAAAGGTTCTTATACAACTATCAAAAATCAAAACTATTCACCACAGACCTAGCTGTAGTAAGAACTATATTCTTGAAAGGTCTTAGAGATGACTATATAGAAGTTTTAAACTTGTTGAGTTCAGGAGATGTACACCAGAATCCTTTTGCAGATATTGCAGATTACTGTAGAAGATACTCAAGAGGACAAGCTAAAATAGGCAAAGGACCAAGAGATCCTTTTAGCAGAAATACAAAACAAAGCTCAGGGACTGTCACCATAACTGAGTTAGGAAACTTATTAGAGAACTTTAAAACATACATCTTGAGCACAATCAATAACCAATTAGATACTCTAAAATTGAAAAAGAAACAAGAAGAAGAGGTTGCTTTAGCAATACTTTGTCATAGATGTCGAAAGAACCATAGTGAGAAAGAATGCCCATTAAATGTCACAGAAATTTGTGGCCTGTGTACACTAGAACACCCCACATCTGAGTGTCCAACTTTGCTTGAGCTACAAGCCATGTATAGGGGAGGAGGAGTCTCACAAGAACAACTATACCCTTCCATAAGACCTTGGAGAGCCCAAAACCCCAATACATTTTATGACCCTAATGCACAATATCAACAACAACAATGGGGTCCTTCTCCAATGACCTATCCACAATGGACACCTCAGCAATCTCAAACTCAACCTTGGAAACAAGGTTGGAGGGGACCCGTGTATGGAAATCCCTCTTATCCTACATATCCATAGTACCCTCCAAACATTTCCCAATTACTACCTGGATTCAACCCACCACAGATGCAAGCTTTACTCCCACCTCCTATACAACGACAACTTACAACCTCCTTGAAGCCTAACTAGCAGCAACAACCACCTATAAATGCCAATCAATAGAAAAACAAAGTTGCCCACAACCCTCTGAAACCAACAGCAATCCCTGCCCAGCTAATCCCTAACCCCAATAATTGAACCACCCATCCGGTGCAAAATACATAAGTTCAAACCTTTCCCACCTATGAAATTCAACTATGATCGGGGAAAATTGTAAACCAATCAAATCCTGCAGTAATAATTCAGGAAGAAAATGATAACCATTCTGAGGAAGAAAACACTCAAACCACCCCTATAGAAGAAGAGACCTCCCCTCTTATTTCAATCACCTCTCAGTCTGTACAAGTACCCCAACAAGTTAATCTCCCACCCTACCCCGAAAGACTATTAGTGAAGAAACCTGACCCACCCTTGCAAAAAGATATAGAAGATGAATTACAAAATGTATGTATAAAAATACCTCTACTGCAAGCCACTAAGGATATCCCCATATACGCCAAAATCATAAGGGATATTTGCATCAAGAAACCAGGAAGGAAGAAGAAGGAACCTACCCTTGTTCAGGTGGTGGGACAATTTTCTGAATTTATTTCTAAAATGCCATACAAATATAATGACCCTGGAAACACAGTAGTCACTGTTGAAATTAATGGTATTTCTCTACCAAACACACTCATTGATTTGGGTGCAGCAATTAATGTAATGCCTTTTGACACTATGAAAAATCTCCAAATCAACTAGTTAAGACCAACCCAAACCATGATAGAGTTGACAGATAAGTTAGTCATTAGCCCTATAGGAAGTCTAGATGATGTCATAGTCACTCTAGCTTCTTGGGAATATCCAATAGACTTTTTATTCATCTATTCTAAATCATCCTCCAAACCAGAACACCCTGTGGTTCTTGGCCACCCTTGGCTGGCCACAACAGATGCCTTTATCAGCTATCAGTCTGGTGAAATGATTATATCCAATGGCACACATAGCCAAAAACTTGTTCTCTTCCCTCCTGCCCAACCGACACAGGAAATACCCAAGGATGATTTTAAGGATGGAAATTTATTTTTAAATGTAGAAACCTTGGAAAATCTTACTAATCCTTCACATGCCAACTATAAATGACTGGCAATATTTTTGAAAAAATATTCAAATTTCTAAGGATTTTATATAGTTTTTATTAAATTTTGGCGATTTTTAAGGTAAAATAATTTTATCCTATATAATTTGGGCGAATCATTTTTAAAATAGCGAATCTCGATTTTGGAAAAACCATGGAAAATTAGCCCATGAGCGAAATTTAGCCCCTAAAATCATCCATGGAAATACCTGTTTGGTTAGAAAACCCTTATGGAGAGGAAGATTACATCAGACCCCTATTAACACTTGAGCAAGTAAGAGGAATGCAAGAACAATCAGATGAACAAGTCTTAAGTTTATTTTTGGTTGACACAAATTGCATTGAATACCCCATGTCTTTTGCAGAATTGTCACATATTTTCAGTTCTGAATTTCAACAAACTTGGCACCTTGATATCACTTAATTATATACTTTATCACCATCTTCCTCAGAGAAGGAATAAACTACTGAACTTGTTGAGATTAGCCTAAGAAAACCTTTGTATATCAACTCTAGTTTGGAACCAGAACAAAAGATGCAAGTAATTGAAATGCTCCAAAGACAATTTGATGCCTTTGCATGGGATTATGTAGGCATGAAAGGCATTCACCATGACACATGCATAGATCATATCTACACTAATGACCAAATTAGACCAGTTAGATAACCTCAACGAAGGATGAATCCAACCCTTAAAGATATTGTAAAAGAGGAATTACAAAAACTCCTTCAAGCCAATCCCATATACCCCATTTCAGATAGTCAATGGGTATCTCCACTTGTCATAGTTCCCAAGAAAAATGGTAAGTGGAGCATATGTGTAGACTTCTGGGAGTTAAACAAAGCCACCCATAGGGATTATTTTCCCTTACCATTTATTGATCAGGCATTGGATACCTTGTCCAGAAAGAAGTATTTTTCGTTCTTGGATGGGTTTAGTGGTTATAACCAAATACAAATAGCACCCGAAGACCAGGAGAAGACCACTTTCACCTACCCATGGGGTACCTATGCTTATAGGGTGCTCCCTTTTGGACTTTGCAATGCCCCAACCACTTTTCAAAGGGTTTTCCTATCCATTTTCTTTGACTTGACCAATGATTGTGTGGAAGTCTACATGGATGACTTTACAGTCCATGGAAAATACTTCCAACAAGCTTTGACCAGTCTAGAAAAATTCTTGATTAGGTGTAAGGAAACTAACCTTTCCTTAAGAAATGAAAAGTAAAAAATGATGCTCACTAAAGGTATTGTTTTGGGACATCACATTTCTAGTTTTGGAATGAGAGTTGATCCGACCAAAAATTATATTATTACACAAATCAGAATACCTTCCTCACAAAAGGAAGTTCACATCTTTTTAGGGAATTCTAGCTACTATAGAAGATTCATTCCGAATTTTACAAGACTAGCTACCCCTTTAATCAGTTATTATCTAAAGAAGTTGAATTTAAGTGGGATGATGAATGCCAAATATCTTTTGAAATTCTAAAACAGAAATTGTCAACTACCCCTATATTAAGAGGACCAAATTGGTCCCTTCCTTTTCATATCTGTATCGATGCCTCAGACACAGCCCTTGGGGCAGTTCTTGGACAAATATAAAATCAAATGCCCTATGATATTTACTTTGTCAGTAAAAATCTGTCTCCAGCTGAAGTTAATTATATGGTCACAGAAAAAGAATTGCTAGTTGTAGTCCATGCTATCAATAAATTTAGACACTATATTACATGATATCAAGATTTTGTACACACTGATCATTCAGCCATCAAATTCTTAATGAACAAACATGTAACAAATCCTAGAGTTACAAGATGGCTCTTATTATTGCAAGAGTTTAATATCAACATTATTGATAGACCTGGTAAGGATAATCTCGTGGCTGATTTCTTATCTAGAATGATTCATCTGGGAGATAACGCACCAGTAGAAGATAACTTTCCTGATGAATTTTATTTTTCTATTTCTACATTCACTCCTTGATATGCAGATGTAGCTAACTATCTTGTGACAGGAAGGATGCCTCAGAAATTGTCTCCTAGAGAAAAACAGAAAGTAATTCAGCTAAGTGCAAACTACATGTGGCACGATGATTGCCTCTATAAAACAGGACTGTATTTGGTAATCAGGAGATGTGTAAGGGAAGATGAAATTCATGATATTCTACAAGACTGCCATGATGGTCATTGTGGAGGAGACTTCACAAAAAAGAGGAATACTTACAAAGTTCTACAATCTAGTTATTACTGGCCTCATATTTTCAGATGTGCTAAAACCTATGTATCCAATTGTGATGAATGCCAACGAATGGGTAAGCCTACTGCATGAGACCAAATGCCACTTCAAGCCCAAGTAGTTATTGAGCCTTTCAAGAAATGGGCATTAGATTTTGTAGGGCCCATTAACCCTGCATCTAAAAAGAAAAAGTATATACTTGTATGCACTGACTATGTGACTAAATGGGTTGAAGCAAAATCTTTACCAGCTACAAGTGAACAATCAGTGGTAGATTTCCTTTTTAATGACATCTTTACTAGATTTGGTGTACCTCGTGAAATTGTGACTGATCAAGGAACTCAATTTACCTCTCATCTAGTCAAAACTGTTACAAAACAATACCAAATCAAACACAGGAAATCTACACCCTACCATCCACAGGCAAATGGACAAGTAGAGTCTACCAACAAGGTTATTGAGTCCATTCTTACCAAAACAATACAACTACACCACAAAGATTGGGCTGACAGGTTATTAGAAGCCTTATGGGCTTATAGAATCACCTGGAGGAATACAACATGACATACACCCTACAAGTTGGTGTATGGGAAGTAGGTGCTTCTTCCCATATAATTTCAGATCAAAACCTTCAGGACTGCAGTACAAGTTGGCATGAACTTAGATGAAGCCCAGCAACAAAGACTCTTGAAGCTTAATGAGTTGGATGAAATAAGGCAGGAAGCACTTCAAAGAACCACCCTCACTCAAGAGAAGAAAACAAAATAGCATGACAAGTATCTGAAAAAGAAAAATTTTCAACAAGGAGATTGGGCCCTGTTGTATGACAACAGATTCAAGAACTTCAAAGGTAAGTTAACTACTTGTTGGATGGGACCTTACGAAATTGACACTGTCTATGATAATGGTTCAATTAGGATAAAGACAATTGACGAACAACAGACACCACTACTTGTGAATGGTCACCATTTGAGAATTTATAACAAACCCTTGTCAAAAGAGGAATTTCTGACTCGTATACTACAGAATTCAGATATGCAGGTGATCAGTAAGGAATGAGATCCTCCTACTGATCCACATTGATTGATTGGTTTATTATAAATGTTTGTATATAGGTGTGTATCAAATTCTGTTAATAAGCTGAAGGTAACAAGAGATTCTTACCTCCTTTTGTTTTACTTTCGCAATTTTTTTTTAAGTAGATTTCTATAATTTATTTGATCCTTCACAAACTTGCTAAATATCAGTTTGTAGGCATCAATAATATTCTATTCTGGTCTAGTACCAACATTCCTATGCTAGTCCGGTACCAGAATTCTGTCCTTATACGGTACTCTCAAGACACATTACCTAATTAACAAGGCATCCTACACATATTTCAAAATCTTATGTCAATTAATCTGAAGTATGAAGCCATGAAACAACAACTTAAGTTGGAGCCAAGTAGCCGAATGAAACATCAAATGGCAGCCCTTGTGAAGCAATAATTTCTTTTGTTTTTATTGACAACTAAAGGGAAGTATTTTAATTTCTTTTGGTTCTGTTGCTAACTAAAAGGAAGTATTTTAATTTCTTTTGGTTCTATTGCTTACAAAAAAAAAGAGGGACACAAACTTTACCCATGATTGTTCAAAGAACCATAATCTTCTTCAAAAACTAGAAGTTTCCTTTATCTAGTATTTCAGCATGATTAAAGGGACAAAATATATATATATTAGCCTACAAGTAACTATCCCACCCTAACTAGACTTCAATAGTATTCATTGGATTATCTTACTAAAGAGTAACATATGAGTATATGAAAACTCTCTATCATGGGAACACTAGGAATTTTTTTATGGAAGAGGATGTATCAGTACCCTAAGGAAACTTTAGGTCATTCTCTTATGGACAAACTCAGACAAAATTATACATTTGGATCACTCTAAAGAAATAATGTGCATAAAAATTTTATCTTTCCTTCAGACAAATCTTTAAAATACATTCAAAGAAGAGAATATACCTTCCAACCCAATACCATCCCAGCCTGTAAAAAGGTTTTCAGACAATCCTCCCCTGTCATCGTGCAAAGCACTCTTTAATAAAAACCAAAATAGGTGACTATGGACAAGAAGCCTCTAATGAAAAAAGGGTTTAAGAGACTAACCCACCGGAATACTGAACAGGTCTGCTGGTAGCAGATACCGGTCTATGGTATGACTAGGAAAACCCATTAGGGTACTGAATAGTCCTGTTGGAAATGGGGCATTCTGCCTAGGGAAGGGATATCTCACTAATTATCACAACTAACCCACCAGATTACTGAACAGGCTTGCTGGCAGTGGGTTCTGGTTGAGAAAATCTCATCTATACTTGTCTGATTGAAAAATTCACTTTTTTCATCTAAAAGAAAAGAAAAGATCACTATTGGCATTTATGAGATACAAACTCCAAATTAATAAGCAACATAATTACTACAAGAAAATGTCCATTTGAGAATTACCCTAAGTCAACTTACCGGTCTGGCATCTAAATCCTACATTATCTAAGAAGGAAACTTCTTAAGAGTGGAGCCCTAACTAGGGAGTCTAATCTACTTATACTGTGAAATTTATTTATAACATCTAATGATAGTAAATCTCTGAAGCAAGTTAGGATTGGATCTGTTCTTCTGGCAAACATATAAAAACTCCCTTGTTTTCACTACTGAATGCTACCTTTGTCAATAAGTCATCAAAAGAAACACAATTTCAATTTTTAGGCATGTGATCATATGCCAAGTGATAAATGTACTTCTGAAATTTGATTTGGTTTCTTTTTCTCTTAAAATATTTTTTCCATTATGATACAAAATGTTGAATCTTATTGCATATAGATATGCAACATCCTTGACATGGGGGAAGGTCAAAAGGTTCTTTCAGAACTCTTTTTTAGAATCACATCTCACCTTCAGAAACCAACATGATCACCCTACAACCCTATAGAACCAAATACAAAAGAAGATAAGCAAAGAATAAAAAAGTATAGGAAATTCCAGCACCAAACTTTCAGAAAACTCCAGCCTAAAACGATGAATTCTGACAATCTACAAGCAGTCGCATATGCTATGGGTATTGACCATACAAAGGTAAAAGAAAAGGTAACATGGTATTTATTTTCCTCTGCTCATAAAACTACAATAGATATGAACATATATACTAGATCTTATGACCTTAGTATTAAAACCATGCACCTATCCCTCATACCCATATGCCTAAACTTAATCAATCCTCTCATAAGTGCTCGAAAATGGTTGAGGGAAAAATCACATCAAAGCATGAATATGAAGCATGTCTAGTAATGATAGGCCATGAATGTACTTCTCCCTTAAGCAAATCATGAACTTATCTTGTGTCATGAACCATGATCCAATATCAAATTCACCACTCGGAAATACAATCACCTATCCCAAAATGATGCTTTGACACCCAACGTCTTGTCCTTATCATTACATTAACGGGTAGAAATGAAATGTCTTATCTGGTGGTGAATCCATCCATATAATCCTCATCTGGTCTTAAATTGTCCTCGCAGCATCCTTACTTAAACTTACCATTCACATTTTTCACACCATCACCATATTCCCTTGTCATTACCTTTCTCCATTTCCAAGCCTATTCCTCTCCACGATCTCCAGTACCAAACCCTTACCCTCATCAATTGACTAAACCTTTGCGCTACAGCCCAATCCTTTTCTCACAACTTATAACGATGGTCATAAGTAGACATGAACTGGTCTTCCAAATTTATAGAGAGACCGATGAATTCCAACTATGTCGAGAGAAGTATGCTAGATCGGGATGGATGCCATTTTTGGAGAAATTCACAGGCTGGCATGAGAAGATATCTCACAAATTTATTCAAGGTTACGATGGAGAGATTTCACATATAGGCAATCTACACTTGACAATCAATGAAGCAACCTTAAGGGAGGTCACAGGATTACCTAACAGAGGAGCCAAATACTTCAAAGGGGTAGGAATCAAAAAGGAAATGTGCCAATAATTTTTGAAAGAAGACCATCAGCACCCTGATTGGAAAAAGGGGATCCCTAGGAACTATATCAAGGAAGAATATCATCCAATGATTACTAGTCTTCAACGATTCCTCACTTGTGAGGGAAGGTATGTTGTGACCTTCATATATCATCTTAGGCTTCTATTACACTTCGAAGGAGGCCCTGAAATTGATTTCCCATATTTTCTATGGATGAGTTTGAGCAAAATGGTAAGAGGTGTCAAATCCCTATCCAAAACTGAGAAGACTAGCATTTACCATCAAGGTCTTATTAAAATGTTAGTTTTACATGAAATTAGGAAGCAAAGGATTAGTTGGAAAATCCTTATCACTCAACAACTTCCCACAAAAAACAAACCTGTGGAGGAAGCCCAACATGCTCCAAAGAAACCTCAAAAGAAAAAGAGCAAGAAGGATAAGGCAGCGTCAACATCATCCAAGACAGTGAGCCAACACAAAAAAGCTAGTAAACAAGTAGGGCCCTCTTCCACAGTCAATAAGACTTTTAAAGGTCAAAGATCAAAAGGTAAAACCAAATTAATAGAGGAGACTTCAACAATAACACTTGAGGAGAAGGGCCATAAGAAAAAAGCTGTAAGGAAAGGGAAGAATAACTCAGAAAATAAAAGTGAACAGTCTATAGAACAATCCCCTGTAACCATTCCACAAATAGAAAAGAAGAAAAGGAAGCCTGTGAGCACCCCTGATCCAGTACCTCCTTGTAAAAGAACCATAAGGAGCATGGCGAAGAGAAGAAAAGCAGTTGTCAGTCCTCAGACACAGAAAGATCCAATCGATCTTACCTCCCCTTCTGAAGACTGGTCAGTCCGAGATAACATCCCTAGTTTGACTGAGGAACAATCCATTATTACTCTATGTGGGATGAGGGAGGAAGTAAAGGAAAGAGAATGCATATAGCCAGTAATAATGGAGTCAACAAGGACCTTAAAAAAAGAACAAATGAAGAAAAAGATTGAGGAACTGCAAAAACAAAATCAGGAACTTGGACAAGAAGTGAAGGAATACCAACTATTGGACAGGTATATCAAAAAGGAAAATGAGCAATTGAAAGAAAACATCCAACAACTTCAAGATGACCATGAAGAGACTTCTAATAAGCTCAAGAAGGTACTACGACTCCTACAGTACATTAGGGTCATAAAAAGGGAGATGAAAGAAGAGGCCTCAGCCATCAACATCATTGATCCACGACAGTAAAGAATGCAGTCTCATGTTTTGAAAAATTTTGGGTTTGTTTTTATTTGCATGAAGAAATGCAATGTTTTTGGCATGGGGGAATGTTGAAACCCTAAATTGACATCCCCACTACCCTATTTTACTCCTCATATATACCTTTTTGGCTTACCTAAGCTTGGGTAATGACAAATAATACTACCATTAGCCATTGATAAGGTCATGAGGTAAAGTATAATTAATTCATGCATTTTTGTGGCTTATTGAGCTAGGAGATTAAATGTTTCATGTACTAATGCTTCAATTTTCCATGTATAATCTTTGACCTCTAGATAAATCCATCCTTCCTGTACCAGCTCAGCTATCCAGTACTTATGTACCAGACTTCCACTATATGAATCTGGTACCAAGTGCATCCGGTATTGAATCTCACCTGTCGCGATCCGGTACCAATGGCCATGGACTTTCGTGATCCGGTACCACAATTTGTGCACTGTTTGGATCCAGTACCATCTACCTGTCATGATCCGGTACCAATTTAGGAAGCCGAATGTACCAAGTTTAGCTCCAAATCATGCCCAAGACAATTTTTGAGTGTTTATTGAATCATATATGTTTTATAAAATCACTTCGTGTCATGAGGATGAAGCTTAAAATATGTAATTGAATAATTAAATTTAACAATTGATTGATTTGCAAGCGATTTCATCTCCTTCTGTTTCACAACTAAGATTGTTTAAATAGTCATGGCAAGGATGGTGGAAGTAGTAGAGAGTTAGCATAATACAGATGTGAAGCACTGTTATATATTGCAGAACATATTCTGGGTGAATATTAATAGAAGGACATCATTTATCTCTATGCCTTGATCATCTATGATTGAATGTGAGCTGAGTTGTTAGCATAGTTTGATTCTATGTTTTTAAGTTTGAGTGAGAGTAATATGTGGGTTGAAAACAAGTTTACTGTAGACTCTAGTCATTGATCTGTTGAAGCGGCAAGGGCCCACCTCCCAACAAAGGTCATCACCTTCGTAGATTAGTGTTAGCATTTTCTTTCAATAGTGTGAATGTTAGATTAGCTGAAGCTTTAAGTCCTTCAGATGATAGCAGTACAGTTTAGACTAGAATTTTAATTATATGATCGTTTAGAGATCTTTACTCACTCTATTTTGCATATGCTCTATTTTTATGAATTTGATTTTGTTTCATAGACATGAATGTTGGCAGCAGTAGTCAAACATATTTGAAGGAGAACTAGTGAAGTTTACAACAACACATTGTGAACCACAACATACTTGGTATATTGACTATTGAACTACCCATGCTATGTATTGATGATTGATGTGTGATTTCCCTTTCAGAAGTGTGGTTACATAGTTAATTCTCTGGGTCAGATAGAAGAGTTGATCTGTCAGAAGAACTCCATCTCATACTTGCATGTTCCATAATGGAGTAGATAGCCTCTCTGTGAAAGACAACCAAAGTGCATTTTGGTTTGCTAGTTTGTTTTGTTTCTAGCATACATAATCTAGAATAGTTCTATACTCATGACATTAGAATTACCTTTCTTACTGGTGTCTTGTAAATCTGTTGATTATGAGTCTTGGATTGATAATTAATGAGTGCATTATACTAAACATATAAGCAGCACAACAGTCACAATACAAAACGAATTCTTTTGGAACCAGGCAGTGCCTCCATTTCTTCAATGCTTTTATGACTGCATAAAACTCCTTATCATATGTGTAATAATTCCTCTTGGCATCATTCAACTTCTCACTAAAGTATGAAACTGGCCTATTGTCTTGAATTAAGACTTCTCTAATCACAAATACACTTGCATCACATCTCACTTGAAATGTCTTACTGAAATCTGGCACAACCAGAACTGGTTGTCCAGTTATTTTCTCCTTTAACAAATTGAAACTTTTCTCCGCTTCCTCTTTCCAATGAAAATATTTATGTCTTTTCTTGACTATGTCCATCATTGGTGCACAAATCCCACTAAAATTTATGATGAACTTCCTATAAAAATTGGCTAGTCCATGGAAGCTTATGACTTCAAAGATATTCCTTGGTGACAACCATTCTTTGATTTCTCTTACCTTCTCAGGATCCTTCTTCAACTCATTCAAAGAGATCACAAAACCCAAATAAATGAGTTATTTCTTCATGAAAGATGACTTCTTCAGATTTATCAACAACTTCTCTTGTTGCAACCTCCTCATCATTGAAGCTAAATGTCTCAAATGTTCTTCCTAAGTCTTACTGAAGATCAGTATATCATCAAGATATACAATTACAAACTTTCAAACGAAATATTTCAAGACTTCGTTCATCAATCTCATAAAAGTACTTGGCACATTCATCAACCAAATGGCATGACAATCGATTCATACAATCCTTCATTCGTCTTGAATGTTGTCTTCCATTCATCACCTTCCCTCATTCTAATCTCATGATATCCTCTTTTCAAATCAATTTTTGAAAAACAAATTGCTCCAATCAAGCAATCCATTAAGTCATCCATACTGGGTAAAGGAAATATATCCCTGATGGTGATTTTGTTTATATACCTCAAGTCTGTACACATCCTCCATCCACCATCCTTCTTCATACTTAACATTGTTGGCACAGCGCATGGACTCAAGCTTTCTCTAATCAACCCTTTGTCCATCAAATCGTGGACTTGCTTCTTAACCTCTTCATTCTCCTATGGCATCAATCTATACACTGCTTTGTTTGGTAAACTTGCTCCCGATATAAGTTCAATGTGATGGCTTATACTCCTAATGGGCGACAATGAACAAGGTAAATCGTCCACCACTATATCAGTGAAATTTTCCAACAGTTCCTGAATCTCCTCAGGTAAATTATCTATTGAGGTACTGTTTAAGATGACTCTAGGTTTTCTCACCACAACAAACTGCATTTATTTATCTTTCTTGAATTCATCCAAAAGTTCCTTCCCACTCATGAGAAGTATAGTATTTCTTGTTTCTTCTTTCACCTTCTTGTCTTCAATTGGCAGCAACATATGCGTCCTACCATTCTTTTGCAAGGTGTATGTGTTCTTTCTTCCATCATGAATAACATTTCTGTCACATTTCCAAGGCCTCCCCAACAAAAGATGACAGACATCCATGGGAATAACATCACATAAAATATCATCTATATATCCCCCTATCTTAAATTCAACTAAACATCGTTTAGTAATTGTTACCTGATGTCCCTTTTGTAACCACAAAAATTTGTATGGGCTTGGATGTGAAACTATTTCAAATTCCATCTTTTCCACCATTTATGTGGATACTAGATTATTTGTACTTCCACCTTCAAATATCACCTTGCATACCCTATTCTTGGTCTTGCAAGCAGTCCTAAATAAACTATTCCTCTGGACTGGATTCTACATCTCTTTCTCTGGCTTCAAGAGAATTTCCATCATCGTTAAGGATATTCCACCTTCTGCATCTTCTGCCTCAACATTTCTCCTTTGCACTTCTGAAATGTGATCTTCACCTCCTCCATCTCTTTTTCTATCGGGACATTCAAAATATTTGTGTCTGATCTTTCCATAGACAAAACACTTTATTTCACCTCCTCTTCCTCTTCCTCTTGCTTGAGGAAAAGTGTTCCTATCATCATATTGTCCTCCTTGAGAGATTCCTCCCCTTTCTTGGTGGTTATGAGGTTTCTTTTCTTCATCCTTGGGTTTATGTACTATGTCCTGTGCAATTGGTTTTCCTCTGCTCTGACTTCTACCTCTACCCCTTTGACCTTTCTTTCGGGCCAATTTTACTTCTGCCTTTGAAGAAATCTGAGAAGCATCTTCTACAGTCTTGATTGTCACCATGCTCATATCATATTGAATCTCATATATCAGGCCATTGATGTACCTAGTGACTTTTTCATCATCACTCTCACGATGACCAGCTCTTATGTTGAGTATGTAAAATTCCTCACTGTATTCCTTCACTATCATCTCTTTCTGTCTCAATTTTGGATTCTTCGGAACAAATTAATTTGGTAATCCCTAGGTATGAATTTGGATTTCATATTGGTGACCATCTTGTCCCAGCTTTTAATTCTTTGTTTCCCTTTGTAACGCCTGTCAACCTATAGTTCATCCCACCATAGTGTTGCATGCACTTTCAGTCTAGTGACTATGTGCTTTACTTACTTATCTTCTTCGATATTCTCATAGTTGAAGTATTTATCCAGAGCTCTAAACCAATCTAGATGCTCATCAACATCTAAGTTTCCTTCGTACATAGGGATGTCCATTTTTTCTCTGGCCCCTATTCTTGCAACAACTTTGAATAGACGTTCCTCTGCAGCATTTTCAGCTACAACTTCTTCTTTGGATCCAGCCTCGTTTTCTCTTTCAGCCTCATTGATATCTCCAGTATCAGGTGTTCACCTCTATGTTTTCTCCACAACATCCAATCAAGAACGAATTTCTCTCATTTCCCTTTCCAAATTTGGATCGAGCATGGGTCTCTATTGACATCTCCTTGGCGGCATTGTTTCAATCTACCCACGCATAATTTAAATCGCAACTGTCCTTTATCTTCCTTCTACAGAAAAAAAAATTTGTTAGCTCTGTTACCACCTGACACAACACCCGCACTTCAGTAGGGTACGCTTGACCTCCCAGTCTTTGGATCTTCAAATTCTTGAGCCGAAATGGCTTCTTAGTTCCCTCTGGAACCTTAAATGCATATAAATCCATAGGTCTGTATAGAAGTTATGCCCACGCGAACAAGCACTAGACGCGAACCCCTACTCCACGTGATCACTGACTTAGCCCAAATGGCTCTTCGAGTACACGACTTTGCATTTCACAATTTCAGGACTCCTACTATGATTCACCCCGACTCCTTCGATTCCAAAAAACCCAAAATGGGATAATGGTCAACTAACTCATCCCTTATGCTTCCACCATATGACCTCCAATCAAACCCTGGGGTCCACCTCTGAGTGTGTCAGGATTTCGCGACTCATGAGTTCGTGATGCGACTCTTCTCCTTTTCCCCAAAGTCTGAACTCACAACTTCCTTTTCATAGATCAATGGTCCTGAACCTTCCACGATCTAACGGCCTAGATAGCGTCAAGATTTCGCGTGTCATGGATTCCCAAAACAACTTCCTCCACACTTTCGACTTCCAAAATGTTGAAATTCAAGCACCAAATCAATGGCTCGCGTCCCTTTAGATATGATGGTTTCTATCTCTCCTAATATTGCAAGTTTTAAAAGACACTTGGCCTTATCCTTCCTGTAGATCTACTATATCTGATGGTCCATGGAAAATCGATGCTTCTCCTTTCGAGAATTTCAACCGTCTGTTCAGGTTCTCAAATATTCCTTGCTAAATAACTTGGCATCTTTCATCCTAAGCTTGGTTTCTGCGAGGTGAATTTGACCCTCTTCCTTCCTTTTAACTTTCCAAGTCTCTATCCCTCCTGAGATTCATTATTTCTGCAATCTCAAGGATTCTAAGGAATCATTATGCACACTCCTTGCGGCTCTCACAATAATATATAATTATCTTATGTCTCCAACTCTATGTGCTCCTTGTGACAAAAGTTATTCAACCACTTACTTGGGTTGGAAAAGTATTAGACTTCAACCTGGCCTGCGCACACCTTGTATGGATCTATGATATACCTGCACTTATGTTGGTACAAGAACAACGTTATCTCTCCTGATATTTTCTGAGGTAAAACTCAGAACTTGTCGATGCACTCCTTATGGACTTTCACTACACTCTTTGTAGAAATTCTCAGGATGAGAAGAAATTGAAACGTATCCTCTCCCTCTCTGGGACTTCATACATTCAACATTAAATCATACACATAAATCATTGAAACAAATTCATAACAGATCATATAAGAAAACTGTAAACATACCATTCAATAGATGAAAACATTAACCATGACAACACCATGAAATTGAGTCAAAGAATTCTTATATTAACTCAAGTGATTCTATACATGGGTTCTATAGCAACAACTATCTTCTTATACAACTTCTACAATCTCTATTCTTCTCCGCTCTCCTCTGCTCTCTTTCTCTTCATCTACTACTTTTACAATGAGAAAAATACAATACATATGAGGGAGTTTTCTTGAGTTTTCCCTCCTACATCTCTAAGCTATCTTATCGAATTAAAATCTCTACAACTAATTTACATTTACTACATCAAATGCCTCCAACCGATAGATGAGATCAACCGCACAAGATTTGTGTTACAATCCCCAAATCATTTAGGAGAACTTATGCCAGTCCATATATTACATTAATGTGCCATCCTTTTGAAATTCAAAATATCTTCTAAATGTGCATTGTCGCGTATCTAGTTGTCCTTCGCTTGCGTTTGCTTACGATGATCCTGCATCAAGCATACCTGAGAGGTGACCACCGTAAGCGTCATTGTGGAAATCATCTAAGAGTCTGTTGGCTTCATAGATGATAATACATCATCGACGAATGGTGTCAACCCCATGTCGATAGAGAATGTCTATGATAAGGTTGTATAGGGGGGATTGATGGAGAATTCGTCGACAATCATCTCGAGAGAGATGAGACCCAAACTTTTGTGTATGAAGGTAGATGAGGAGGTCTCCATACCAGGGTTCATCAGAGGGGATAAAGAAGAGGTGTTCATCGGGGAAATCCTCATTGATGGGGGGAGATTTAGTGTTCGAAGGAAAAGTCATAATGAGTTTAGCGAGGATGGGAGATTTCTTTCTTTTGGGAGTAGAGAAATCTAAAACATATTCCTGGAGGATAACGATCCATCGAGAAAATTTTCCATTAATATTTCATCAACTAAGAAAGTACTGCATGGGGTTGGAATCTGCTATGACCTTGGTAGTTCGAAGTAGAATATAATTTTGTTGTTTTGGAATGTGAGGACAAATGCTAATGCGATTTTATCATCATGATTATATGTCAGGGGTGGTCCTGAAATATTTTTACTAATGTAGTAAATCACATGTTCATGCCCATCATCCCCTAATTGGATGAGGTCTCCTGCTACTAAAATAGCCGAGGCAGATAAGTAGAGGATGTAATCATGATCATAGTCTGGGGGATTAATCAAAGGGGCATTGGATAGGACGGCTTTTAAATAATAAAAATATGATTGAGCATGTTATTCCCATCAAAATGGGATATCATGTCGCAGTAGGTGGAGAAAATCATGTGCACGAGTGGCATAGTCTGAGACAAAGCGACGTAAAATGTCAGTTTTTCCCTATAGGCTTTGTAGTTGGCATAAATTCCTAGGTGGTGGAATGTATGTGATAGGTTGGATCTTGAGGGGGTCCATAGTGATGACATGTTGGGAGACAATGAACCGGAGGAGGTTCCTAGTAGTGATGCAAAAGACACACTTGAGGGTGTTCATGCGGATATTGTATTGGTGACATCGTTGGAAAATGATGCGTAAGTCCTCTAAATGTTGGGTTCACATTTTGGATCGAGCAGTGAGGTCATCCAAATAAGAAAGGATGATGCAAGAAAGATCATGAAAAACATAGGTCATGGCCCATTGAAAGGATGATGCAAGAAAGATCATGAAAAACATAGGTCATGGCCCATTGAAACGTAGCATAGGCCTTTTTTAGTCCAAAAGGCATGTCAACGCGATAAGAAAAGGTACCCCAAGGGGATGTAAAAGCAGTTTTGTACTGATCTGCTGGGTGGATTTGAATTTTATTATAGCCAGAGAACCTCTCCATAAAGAAAAGTTCTTCATGGCTGATAAATCATCGATGATTTGGTTGATGAATGGTGTTGGGAACTTTTCTTTGGGACATGCATGGTTGATATTTTGAAAGTCTGTGCAGACGCGAATAGTGCCCTGTTTTTTGTTAACGGGGACAGGTTTGGAGACCCATGAAGTGTACACAATGGGGTAAATGAAACCAACAACATGTAACTTGTCAATTTCAGATTTGATAGCCACATATTTGGATGGGTGGAGGGGGTGTTTCTTTTTACAAATAGGGCGATATTCGACCAGGTGTGGATTCGATGTTCGACTATAGAAAGATCGAAGCCTGACATATCCTTATATGACCAGGTGCAAATGTCCTGATATTCATGAAAGAGAGATTTATAAGCAATGATTTCTTCTAGGGATCATGTGACACCAATGGTGATTTATTCTATGATGCCAGGTTTAATGGAAATGTCAATTTTGATGGTGCGGGAAATGTTTTCCATGTTGCCTTCTTCAAAAGCATTGGGGGCAAGGATAGGGTTTTTGAACCAGTCAATATGCCCTGAAGGAATACAATCCTTGGTTTTGATTGTGAACAGGGAGGCTTGAGTAGGGGGGTGAAAGGCCTATTGTGAAAGGAAAAGTGCTCGATGATGGAGTGCACTCCATGGGAAATCAGGGGTAGTCAATTCCTCCAGGATATCCTCATCACAGTGAAAAATATGAGAATATAGGGGATCCTGGAAGGTGGCATGGGGAACTTTCAATGGGTAAGTGTTATTTTCCACAAGGGGTGATGACGTAGGAGGGATATCATGTACGGGGTGTGATGGCTCGCTTGACATAAACTAAATGTCATGATATTGTGGATGGTACCCCGTTCGCTCGGGGACTGATGATGAAATATAATGGATGTTAGTAATGTGAGCCTCCGTGGGGAGTGACTGAGAGGGATCTAGCTGAGATGTGTGGCGTAATGCGGCTAATGTTTGGCGGAATTGAGGTAGATATAGAAAATTATGAGTGTAATGGCCATATTCTAAACATATGGCACACGCAAAATTGGTTTGTATCCCTTTCTTGCGTTTGGTTGAGGACTCTGTAGTAGTAGTGGATGTACTTGGTGGAGTGGCAAGAAATGGGGTTGCTTTGGGGAGATGGATAAGATTGTGTAACTTAGGAATATTAGGACATATGTTAGTGGGGTGTCCTTCTATTTTGCATAGTTCATAAGGAGGTTGAGTTCAAGGAGGGAGCAGAGCTATGGGATTGTTCTTATTTCGTCTGCCCCCAATGGTGGTGGTGTTGTCACTAGTTGGGGGCGGGGGTGGTGTGGTAGGAGCCTTTATGGGGACCTGCATTGGTAATCCCTCTGTATGAGGAGGGAGATATGGTGTAGGAACCATAGCGGGTGGATGAAGATACAAGACATGGATGGGGAGAAACATGTTTGGAAAGGTGAGATTAGCAGCTACCTGGAATGCTTGGAGTTTAGGTGGGGGGTAAATAAAGGGAATTTGGGTAATATATTGGGGGGATATCTCCAAAACTAGGATTTTACCTTGGAGTGGGGGGGAATCCGGGACAAGTGGCATAGTGGGGTTTTTAGGTAACTCTTGAGGTAATATTTCTTCGACTGTGGAATTTTGATGTGGGGAGGGGCCTCTATGAGAGGGGTATCTAGTCCGTTAGAAGACACTACACACACTTGTGTTCAAATAGAAGGGTGTATGGTGATCCATGATATGCCCCCAACAACTATGGGTCCTTGAATACTGTAGGACCCATGTCTATGACCGAAAATGCATCCAAGCTAGTGTAGAGAAGGGGGAGGATGTTATCGATGTTGGCAGAATGATTAGGCTCGTAATGTGTAAGTTGGTAGATGGTGATGATTTTCCTGTTATGGGGGAACATCATCGTATGAAACATAGAAGAGGCTATTGCTTTCATAGTATACATGTAGCTATGTCTGAACAAGATATTGTAATCAAGTGGGGTGTCGATAACTTCAATGTTGATGAGGATGGTTTTTCCTCCAAGTTCTTCAGGGACATTTTCGAAGAGTCCTTCAGGGGACAATGGGTGACTGTCGTCAGCTCTCAAGGTGATGGAAGATGGTACGAGCTCAGGTGAGATGATTTTTTTCTATACTAATTTGGACATAATGCATGTGGATGCACCTTCATCGATGATGCATCAATGAACTGTTATGTTATAGATCTTAACTAGTATCTGAAAAGCTACCAGGGTGGGGAGGCGTGGTTCTATGTTATCTAGATCAAAGGTGATGAGTGGAGTATCAGCTGGGTCGACTGCCCCAAAGGCGGAACGAAAGGATTTGCATTGTGATGGAAAGGTTTGGAGAACCTCCAATACATACATGGTTGTAGAATATTGTGCTAATACATCGACCATACTGTATTTATGGGATTCCCTGGTGTGAGGGTTATGTACATTCCGTTGTAATGGGATGTGTGGTATACGAGGGTTTGGTTCAATGTTAGGGTGGAGAATCATCATAGGTTGCTTGGACATAGTTGGAGTTTTTTATGAGGTGGTTGGGTTAGAGTCAGGAGGCAGGCTATATTGTCGACCGTTCTTTTTGCAAGAGAACCTCTTCTTCGCTAGTAAGGAGGATATTGTGATCGGTCGGATTTCCAGTTTGATTAGGACCTAGGTTTTGATATTGCCCCATTTGTGGTGGGGTTGAGATTATATCCTATTGGGTATTCATCACACCTTGGTGTGGAATAGGGTTTTTCAAAACGGTCAGAGGTGGTGGTTGCAAATAATGTTGTGGGGCCTACTAAGGGTCAAGTGGTGCTAGAGGGAGTTGTGTGTTCATGGATTCTTTCATTCGTTTGAAATCAAAAATTTGGGGGCAATGGATAGTATAATGTCCATACTCAGCACATAAAGTGCAAGGGAAGTTAGTTTTGAGTTTATTGTTCTTCCCTTTTCGTGGTTGACTATTATTGTTTCCCCCTTGGGGGTTTTGGTTTCCGCCAACGGGATGGTTTTGTTGGGGGTTATTTCCTCTTGGTCTTGGGTTGTTATTGTTTCATTTTTTTCCTTTATTCTTGGTATTATTCGGCTGATGGGTTGTATTTTCCATATCCATTTGTTCTAAATTCTAAACTTGTTGAATGGCAGAGGGTTGAACAAAGTTAACGTCGACATGTGGTTGTCCTGGTGGAGGAGCAACCGGCTAGGGAGGACCGGGAAATGGAAAATATGGATTGGTTTGTGGAGACGATCCATATGGCATGTAGGAAGTTGAAGCACTTCCACTACTACTAGGGTTGTATTTGGGGGTTGAGGGTGAACTCGTACTTGGTTGAGAGACCAAATGCATCATGGGTACTAGTGGGGGTCCACCCAATGGTGGAGGGGTAGAAACAGGATATTATTGCTAGTGAGTGGGAGGAGGGTAATGAGACGTCCCTCCATATGGTTGCAGATATGGATGTGCACCATAAGTGGGTGAAGGGTGGTCCTAAGGTTTGAGATCATTCATAGAACCAATCAACCCATCTACAGCATGGGACATCCCAGGTTTGTCCTTTCCAAATGGTACAGGTCTAGGTGCATCAGGAAATACTATGTACAAGTAACCTAATTGAGCATAGATGAGGTCAAATTGTTGGGACTTTTTGATGGCTTCCTCTTCTGACTGAGAAAAAGTGGATGCTACATCTTTGGCAATAAAAGAGACGAGCAATTTAAGAAACCAATCAAGACGTTTTTCTTTGGTGGTTTCTTCTTTACACAAACTACATCGTCGACGCCATTCATGGATGTGGTCGGTGATATGGATAGTAGTGGTTTGTTTGAACTTGTATAAAATATATAAACCGATGTCATGACAAACTGGTAATTGGAAAAAGGAAAAAAATTCCTTGGCCAATGATTCAAAAGTCACATGGGACCCTGATGTTTCGTCACATACCATTTGGTTGATGAGCCAGTGAGATTTATTTGGAATAATCTCAAGTAGATGGAACCATCCATGATGTTGTTTGAAGAGCACCATAAGTGGAAGGTCATAACATGGTTGGAAATATCTTCCCCTAGTTTTCCTTCAAACTTTGGAATGTTCGAAGGCAATTTGGTAGGCATATTGGGCCAAGTGGCATCATGCAAAATTGGATCATTCATGAGTTTGGTTAAATAAGTAATGTTGAGGGATACCAAGTATGGCATAGGAATATTTTGTGGAGGATTAGTTCCAGCCATCATGTGAGTAGGTAGTGAACCTTTCCCTTGAGAGGGAGTTGGTGGGTTTGTACTTCTTCCTTGAGAAGAATTTTGACCCCTGCCTCCTTGTGAAGGTGAACTAATAGATGGATGACCTTGGGTATTTCACCCAAGCAAAGTGGAACCAAGTAAAGTTTATCCCAAAATAATAGCACTCACGGGGGTGTTATATGGTTGAGTCGGTGAGTTTGCAAGACTAGGGACTCCTCCTAACATAAGAGGGAGATTCTACAAGCATCTAGAATGACGGGGATTATGGTTCTTACTAGCAAAGTGAATGTGTGCAAATGATGAAAAGAGGGAAATAAATGGACAACAACTTTGTATATTTTTTACCTTCACAAGATAATATTGTTGATTATTTGGGTTGGTTTTCATTAATTTCAACCCTTGAAGAAAGTCGGGTAGCGTATTCCGGTAGCACAAAGGTTTGGGTAATAGACCCAAGTTTATTTGAAGTATAATGGTATGAGTTTTAATATATTTGAAGGTAAGACTATTCTATATGGACAGTACATCTCATTCCATTTCTGGTGTTATGTGGAATGACACATAACTCCTCACTCTTAGAGAGTTATGGCCATGTGATGTTGGAGAACCCTCATGAGTCATCTAGAAGCCCCAAAAGGTCAAAGTATTCAAAGTATTTGCAAAGAAGAAATTATTTAAATAATAAAGTGAAGTGATGAGTGTACTATAAGTCAAAGTGGATAAAAAAAACAAATTATTTAAATAATAAATTTAATGGAGAAATTACTAATCGGACAAGTGGTTAGAAGTGGGTTAGCCCTAAAATAAAGAAAGTGGGTTAAGATGGTTAGAAGGCAATCCCTTGAGGAAGTTATATAAAAGTATAAATAAGAGGCAAGGGTCTCTCATTTAATTACACTTGAGAATATTGAATAACTATAAGTGACTGAGGTAACCAAAGGATATCTAAGGATAATTTCAGAGGCAAGGTGAAATAAAGAAGGCAGAAATTCAAGGGAGGATAAATTCTTTTGCTGATGCTTTCTAAGGTATGTTATTTATAGGTCATCTCACCATTTTCTCAATAACGTTTTTGCTAGAATGATTCAAACCATGAAATTTGAAGGCCATTGACGAAACATATCCAAGTAATTGTGATAAACATTTAAGCTTATGGATCGTTGTATTTTTGGAGTTACACTCCGTGGAAAATAGGGCTTGTGGCTAGTCTTGAAACTAGTCTAAAACATGTGTTTCGGGTAAAAATGTCACAACATCTTCATAAAAGATCCAAATTCAGTAAGACCAAATGTATTGGTTAGAGTACAGTCTGAAGTATTCTTTTTACCATTTTCAGATCCATACAACAAATATTTTGTGAGGGGCACATTCGCTCTCTAGAATAAGCCAAAATTCAACAAGGTATGTAATTTTTGCTATAACTCCTTTTCTTAGAGGTTCCAAGTAGTGAAACCTAGAGTAATTTCATAAACGACACTAAAGAACATTCTGTACTATTTTTAGATAGTTATTCATTATAGGTACAGAGTTATGATTATTTCAAGTGAGGGTTGTTGACTAATCCAAAATTAGTCATGTGAGACTAAAGTAAAGTTTGATGAAAATGCTAGTCTCTCATTGCTAAAGTTAAGGAAGGTTTGCATGTATGTGATCATATAGTACACTAGGTATATTACATAGTTACAAATTAGATATGGATGATGAAATTGATGAGGACTTTTGGTTAAGGTACATGGTTGAGACAAGTAGTTGATGAGTTGGCACATACATGAGGTGT
>CBVK0100097383.1:0-32906 GCA_900067695.1 Picea abies
CAGTGGTATCAGAGCAGGCTACTCTTGATCGTTTTTCAGTGCCTGTCCCCGACGAGGTCCGAGTATAGCAAGTTGGGTCTCGAGCTTGTCTCTCTCAAGGACAATCACTCTCGCACACCCAAGAAACCCTCAATGGCGGAAGAAAATAAAAACGATGGAGCAAACGATCCTATCAGTCTGTTGCTTGAGCAAGCTCTCATGCGACAGAGGGACGAAATGATGGAGATTTTTTCCCACATCCTTCAACGCCTTCCGATAGCATAAGGCGCATCTTCATCAAGAAACCACTTTGGAGGAACCTCACCTTTCAAGGTACAGGTTAATTTTGATATTCTCGTATTTGAAGGTCAAATAGATGCAGATGCCCTAGATAAATGGTTAAATCTGCTAGAAGGTTATTTCTCTATTAATAATTTTTCAGACAAGGAAAAGATCACCTTCGCACTCCTTAAGGCTCTCCCCCATGTCAAACATTGGTGGTAAACTTACTGGGAGCAGAGTTCCACAGAGGAATCTGGAATTTATGGGGCTGAGCCCACTTGGGATTTTTTTGTGGATGCGGTAAAGGAACAATACTACCCTGTTGGAAACTATGAGGAATAATACAAGAGATGGACCACACTGCGGCAAGAGAGGGGCCAAGGAGTTCCAGAGTTCACCAATACCTTCCATACCTTGTGCACCAAGCTAGGTATCAAAGACTCTGAACAACATTTGGTTCTGAAATACCGTGGGGCTCTACACAGATACATCCAAACTGAAATGGATTTTCTAGACATCTCATCACTCGGTGTTGCCTATTGATATGTTGTTAAAATCGAGCAGAAATTTAAGCACCAGAACAAACAGGAGTTCGGGTCTACAAATCCACAACAACCAAAGTATGACAAAGACAACCCTAACAAACAGTCTCCCGAAAACCAGTCCAAGCCACAGGAAAATAAGGGCCACAGGAAGACAAAGAAGGACACCGGAAAATGGTGCAATTTCCACAAAAGCCCCTGGCACAACACCGATGAATGTCGCTCAAAACAATCATTGATGGTCGAGATCAGAGACAAGGAGCTAAACCCTGATTCAGAATCTGATTATGAAAATAATGGTAAAAGACAGATCATCGACACAGACCCCACTGCTATTGTCGCGACCGCAACAATTCAACTAGAAGAACCAATAGATCCTGAAGAGGGGGAGCACCTTTTTCATTCACAGATGTGGGTGATGGGGACCCCACTGTATTTTATTGTTGATGGTGGAAGCCAGAAGAACCTCATCTCAACAGAGATCATCAAACAGTTGGGATTGTCGACAACACCACACCTACAACCATACAACATCGGGTGGCTTCGCCAAGGATGAGATCTTCGTGTCAGCTAGCAGTGTCGATTGTCATACAACATCCAACCCTTCAAGGATGAGGTATTATGTGATGTTGCCCCACTTGATGTTTGTGATGTTCTCTTGGGCCAACCATATATGTGGAAGCGCCATGCTATTTATGAGTCTCGACCCCGTAGTGTCATTATTACTTTGGGGGGTCATCTCTACAGAATACCAGAGGTAGTTCCAACTACTGCCCCACCTGAATAGTGTTGCAAGGTAGTATCTCATACTACAAAATTCAGCTTCTTCACAATCTGTTCAAAAGGTGAATAGAAGGATACTGCAACCACCACAACTTCGGCCCATGCACCTTCTATCGAACAAAAGTAGGTCGACAAGGTTGTAGCAAAGCACAAAGATTCCTTCTGCACACAGTCATCTAAAATAGCCAGACTGGTTAAAAAGGTCCAAACCTTCCAGCCAAAGGTTCGTGATAGCCTTCAACAAGCTAAGCAACGCCACTTCTCCAGCAAGGCAAGCAGATCACCAAGATTCAGATTCAACAATCGCTTTCCCCTCTCCCCTAGGAACTCAACGCAATTGAGACCATTGCTTCCTAAGAAGGGAGGATTGATCCAGGTGGATATCAGTGGCCACCCACCTTCTCCAACTGGCCCAAAACATGTTTTTGGCAATTTTGGTAATTTACTATTTTTAGCAGTTTTTAACTTCCGAGGCCATTTTGAGGCCCTAAACAATGTTTTTTGAGAAAACGGGGAGCAACATCGATCATAGATCATGTTGCTCACCCAAAAGTTGTAGTTCTTGGATAGATCTTTCCAACGAGCTATCGAGCGCCCCAAACGGAGATCGTATGCAAAAGTTACGCCCCTGGGAAGTTGACGTATCAACTACCCCCATCGGGGCCCACAAACCTTTTGGCTTTTCATCTTCCGGGGTTAGGGTTTTGGATTTTACTTATGTTAAAAAGGCCCTTATAGCCTCATTGTAATAATCATCTTCTTGTGAATGCAAGTAGCTGTCACATCTCTTCTCGGAGATAAGCTACCACCATTCTAGCGAGTCTTTCACTCTGTATTTTTACAGTCTCTGTACATTTATTTGATTAATAGAAATCATGTATTATTGTATATCTGTGTTTATGGTTGCATCTATGATACATTTCTATTATATTATTGAATATCTGCGATATCTCTGTGCATTTCTTTATTATATCTCCGTTCTCATTTCGTGCTGAAAATAATCTGAATCAGCAAGAGACTTCCAAACCAAAGAATCGAATAAAAGATCAGTAGTTTCTTAGAAATACAATTAAGTGATAATCACATCACATACTGGTTTTTCTAACTATCTTCTCATCAATATTGCAGCCAAAGTGATTCCAACTATTCCATCTGCAATCCAGAGAAGGATCAAATCAACATTGATCCATATGTATATCCAATATAGAGATAGAATGTTACAATTTAAGAAGAATAGGAAGGGAGGGAGTATGAGTGGGAAGAACATCTAACATAAGGATATGTCATTGTAATAAGATAGCCTGATAGCTTGTAACATGGCATAAAACTTCCACAAGTCAAAGACAGGTCACAAGGCATGGCACCCAAATCATCACAGAAAACACAAAGGGATAGGAACATTTAGTCTGACCCCATGGGAGGCGTCCTAGCCAGTTCATTCTCAAGCAAACTTCGTGAGATCTGATTCAAAATCTACTTCTGGCCATTGCCAACATGAGAAAAACAACAATCTAAGGCCATGAACAACACCAGAAATCCAGAGAGTGAGACCATTGTTTCCTTTGAAGTTTCTTCAATGCACAAACCTAATTAAGAAAAAACCAGTTATTTCACATGAATTCTTTGCTTGAAATAGAGGGATTTTGAGCTGTAGAAGAGACCATAATTGATATCATCTACAGGATTTTCTCGTGGGATCAAAATATAGTTTTATTGATAGAGTTGGTAAATGATGAGATCATACGGAATCACACAAGTTGTCGGCAAGATTGTTTTCTAGCCTTCAACAATGAGCTACTGGAATTAGAGTAGCCTTGTGTTGGAAAGGATGGGAGGACTGTGAAGCTCACAGGTCCAAAAAGAGATCTTCCAGTCAATATTGAACCCTCAACCCATGGTAAACAACTACCCAATCACTACATTAAATTAAGACACATGCAAGTATGATGATAAAACTAATTTATGCATATTTATTGTACTTTGCTTTCTTAGGTGTAGGTAGAGAAAAAGTTAATAAAACTCAAAGGTATGGTAACAAAATTTTGTGTTGCTATCGTTCACACTTAAGGACAAATGTATGTTATTTGAGCGAGGATGTCCGAACCCACTCTCAATCTGCCTCTGTTTTCCTATATTCCCATGATAATAAAACTACTAGAGAGGAGAAAATCAGGCCATATACACGGAAATGGGAGAGCAGTGTTATGAGCATGATTGATGAAGTCAATCTCAAAATACTGAGTCAGATAGAGGCGGTGAAGCGACAAATTTGCAATAAATCGACAAATCCCACGTAGCAAATAGAAGGGAACACATGGCCGGTTACCAATGGTTATTGACAAACGACGAAAGCTTGAAGGCGAACCTCCCCTTAAAGAACGCATTCGGCGTAATTATAAAAAAACATTTGATTTTGGAATGATTAATTGAAAATTTGTAAAATACTATGAATTAAAATATATACATATCAATGCACTATATTCTTTTGAACTCACTAGCAATGCATGCCATAACATAGATGTAGATGTGTTTTGAGGCATTATACGCTTCAGTGCATATTAATTATAATAACACACTGGTACGTACTATTGAGAAAACACACCAATTCGTAAACGATATAACGTACAATAATTTTTATCATTTCAAAAGTGTACGATGCTCACGTTTGAAATATACACCGGGGCACTAAAAAGAATTTTCGTACCGATGTGTTATCATTATTATACACACTGAGACTCTAAATATTATTTATGCACCAGTTCTTTTACTATAATATTCACACCGATGCATACTAAAAATAAAAATAATGGCGTCGTCATCTCACCTCGAATATTCGAAATTTCACTACCCTTCGATGCACATGGTAAAACATATACCAGTATGTACTAATTACATAAGCATCGAGGCGCATGATATATTAAACACATCGGGTCTTAGGATAACTTGATCGCACCGATGCTAACTATAACTTAAATGCATTGGGGTAAACAAATCCTAAAATACATCGGTGCTTCATATGAATACAATGTTGAATCGATGCGTAGAAATTGTAAGAGCATCGATGCTCTGCATACAATGAAAAAGGTGGAACTGGTGCGCAATAGTTATAAATGCACCGAGGCATTTTTGTATTATATTAAGGTCTGGGGAATTTGTATTATATTAATGCATCAATGCGTTGTATTATATTAATGTGTCGATGCGTGTTTGCCAATAATGCACGAGTGCATTCTTTTAGTCTAAACCCTTCGAAGTGCGATGGAGCCACTCTTGTTCTTGAGTGTGACAACTAGAGTTTAACCCTGGCCGCTCGTTGCATGTGTGTGTGTGTGTCGGGACTGCAACCTTTGTGCATGTATTCTTCGTTGGCCATGGTGGCAACCTCGTCCATTTATGTGGGTGCCCCAAGTAGTGGGGCCATTCTCTCCATCTCTATGTCCAGACCAGTTTCAATTTCGCAGTCTGGTGCCTCCTTTTGGGATGTTGTTTAGCGAGACTCTATTCCTTCTTCTACATCTCTTATGGTTCAAGAATCCCCTCCCCTTGTCATTCCCATCCAACAAGATGTTGAGGAAGAGGAAGATTATTACAGGTCCATGAATTTGGTATGTCGCTTAAATGTTTTTGGCCAAAGTTTGTTGATCTCAATAGCTGGATCTTGGTTACTTGGATCCCTATCATGCAACAATAAGCTTTCATTCAACCTTGTGCCAAATGATTCTTCATTGTTGAGTTCGACATTGAGGAGGATCAGGATCTGATCCTCAACTTAGGTCCATGGTTTTGGGGAAACTCATATTTGTGCATGAAACCTTGGACTCCTTTCAATCCTACTATTGACATTCTCTCCTCAACCCCTGTTTGGGTGAGACTTCCCAATCTGCCCTTACATTTTTGGGGTTTACCCTCTCTTTAAGCATTCAGTTTGGCTCTAGGAAAGTTTCACTTTGCAAGCCGTGAAACTACAAGGCACAACACCTCTGCTTTTTTCCTTATCTGCGTGGAAATGGACTTTAGTAAAGGGTTCCCAATTGAAGTTATTCTTACTAGTAAAATTATTCTTGGTCTCGTAAACTAGATTATGAGAGAGTTTCCTTGCTTTGTAGATCTTGTTTTGAAATGGGTCATCTTGTAACCCATTGTGCCAAAGGGTATAGGAAGAATAGAAAAATTTGGAAATCCACTTGGTGGGTGGGATCTAATGACAACCATCAAGTTATCTCAAAAGATTGTAGACATCCTCCTCAAGTCAATGAAAAGACGTCTCAGTTAGATCCTCCTGTTCATCCAACTTTGTTATCTCAAGACTCACGTCAAGAATCCATTCAGAAGCCATAGAAATATGCATCTTCCCCTCGGGTCTTAGATGAGAGACTTCAAATCCAACCATATCCTCAACCATTGGCATGGTGGGCAGATCAGGTTGGTGAAGATGAGGTATCGTATCAAGAAAAAATAGAAGCTCCAGATCAAGACAATCCAGGAATTATAGGCATCACAAATACCTCAACATCTGCAAATGAAGTTTGGATGGTAATAAAAAAGAAACCACATGGAACATCACAACTAATGGTAACACGAAGTCATGCCTCCAAGTTAGTAAAAAAGGCGAGCTCTTCCCCGACATGTTAATTTATATGCAGTGTCTCTTCACTTTTATCCTCGAAGTCTTTTTTTTTCTTTTCTCTGAGTGTATTCAATAAATTAGTTTTATGTGAAGTTTTCATTTGATTATTTGAAACAATCATTCATAGCTTGTAGTAGTTGTTTATTTGAGGCCCCAGATTGGCCCGAATTTTGTAATATTTTGTAACATCTTAGCGGTTTTGGCCGTGCCCTTTTTTGATAATACAAATCTCCTAGTTTTTGTGGAAAAAAAAATAATGCATCGGTGCATTTCGACAAGAACAACACTGAAAAAAAAAACCTCCACCTCCCCCTACCCAATTTATTTTAGTTATATGGAACATTTGTTAAAACCTCCGCAACCAATAGTGGAGGTTGTAGTAGAGGTTTTTTTTATAAATTTTTGCCAAACTTTGTAACATTAAAAACCTCCACTAAAAGGTGTTCTCCTTGTAGTGATGGAATCTATTGGAAGCTATGGATACATCTATTATTATAAATTTGCATAATATTATGTTATTCATACAAAGACTATGGGATAAGCAAAGGGAACCCGACCAAATCGTTGTAGTTGAACAAGGACATGAGGAAAAGGGTGAATGATCTATATACTTAGAAGTGTTTTAGCTACGCTATTGATTTTCGTAGTGTTATAATATTTAGTATATGGAGAGAAAGGAGGAAAAGGGCTTGAAATCAAGGGTAAGGCTAGTAGATTTTCTTCAAATACCCATCCTCATAATTTCATCCCCTTGACTATTAGGAGTGTTGCCTCCAAGAGCATTGAATCCTTGTCCAAAACCACAAGTAAGCTACCTCTTGCAATTTAAGATAATATGATTTCCAAGTACATCATTCTCATCGCATTTTCTTTACAAACTGACACAGGTTTAACCACTAGGAGTGAATATTTCATAAGTATTTTGTAGAAGGTATATTTTATATCATCCTTGGAGTTTGCCCTATTGATTATATCTTACGTCACATTGCCACTCCTATGAGCCAATTGTTTACCACATTCTTTCATAACCTCTATTTGCAATCCATGATTGGGAGAGAGAAATAAGGTCCTCAAGTGTATAGGGTCTCAATTAACCCACCCCATAGTTAAAATCACACTCTTCTCTTAGCTTAGAGATATCCTCTCATTCCATGCATCAAGCAATATCAACCCACATGTGAATTGTAACTCCCTCACTTACAGTGGTCTCTACACCAAATGCACATGAAGCACAGAGGCACAATTGTAATGTAATTGAACTCCATGCATATTGACAATAGAATGGAAGAATTCTCATAAGAGGATGAATATACCCCTAAAACTAGCATAATACTAGTGGATGAGTGTCATTCCAAAGAAATTGAGGACAATGGTTTTCAATGAATCTTGAACACAACAAGATGAAATCCACAAGAGGACTTATTTTCAACGGAGGGTACAAAGACAATTCTAAATGTAAACTAAAATAGGAACTAGCCAAGGCTTATAAGAGAAAGCACCTCGAGGAGGTTAGAGAGTTGATAAAAGTGAAAATGTTAGAGGAGTGGAAGAGTGAAATGGTTAAATTAGTAGTTCCTCATGCATATTATTTATTTTCACATGCTAGTTAGCAACATAACCTCAAGCAAAGTACTATTGCATAAGTCTTGAACTTTGGTTGAACGAGTCTTCAAACACACCTCTGATGATAAGACTAGATGGCATGAGAATTCTCTCCATCGTCTCATAGACAAGATAGATACAACGATCAACTACCTCAAGGAGGGTTTTTACACTCACAAAGCTAATGCAACTAACCACAAAGCACCAATTTAAAACCCCATGGAGAACCCATAAAGATCGTGTTGCCTTCCTTAATCAATAAAATATAGTCAATGTAATGGGACATATCATGTTGGAAGCACCAACAAAACATTATGGATTATGTATCAAAGAAGTTTAGCCTTCTCCTGTACATGTATAAGAAGAGTTGCTTGGCCAACCGTATCTACCTTTTGGGCCCCCAAAATGGAACTGGGGCGTGGGTTAGACCTCTAGACAAGGTTATGAGTTGAAAATGTTCTTATCTCTCCATGTCAAGAGTACTCAATCATGAATGAGAAACTAGAAGACCTCAAGATTCATTACTAAACATCAAATAACAAAAAACATCATGAGGATGTTATCAACATGAACTAACCTTTAAAAGGTCAATCCTTTGAGAATCTTTGTAGGGATTAAGGACAACTAATACATGGAATTTGAGCTTTTAACCATTAGAACATTCTCGCTTTCTTGGTGCAACTACAAGCCTCTATGAAGTGAGGTATCAATGACCTCAAAAGACTTGCCTACATTTCAAATTATGAGATTCAACAAGTTTAACTCGTGTTTTTTTTTGTTTATGAAAAAATATAGTCCTTCACCCACCCATGTATTAACCATTTAAAGTGAGGACCTGAGTTAGCTTCCCCTCAAAGCCCGAGTTAGCTTCGCTATGCATAATATCAAGAACTTACTAGCCTAGCTCAGGAGGACCTTCATTCGTGAACTCGCCTGAGCATCCCAGATGACATCATTTTGATCTAATTCCCCAAAATCTATCTGGGAGCAAAGAATGAGAGAAAGAGTGAATGAACAAAATATGTGGCGACAATGAAACTATAAGATAACTATTGGACTGTAACTAGAGTAATCCCACTTCTCCATTATTGCGAGCAAAAACAACCTACCTTCTCAGCCAACTTATCACTCATCAATACCTTGCTACCCTTGACCCATGGATTCCTCCCCCTTTCCTTGATTTTTTAGATGGAGGAAGGTAATAATTGCTACTTGAATACCAGCTTGTAACCACAAGGGACTCAATGAGATTTGATCTCGAGACATCCATGAGTTTTCACATAAGACCATATGCAAATCAAGCTAATCCTTGGGGCTGACTTTACCTCATGTTATCACCCATTAACACATATTTTAAACCTCACAAAACATTTGGTGCACCTTCCTAGCCAAACATAGAAGAAGAGTTCAGTTCATTAACATATGACCAATCACCAAATCCAACATTAGCTATATGTAAGTTAATAATATCCACACTTTTGGGCCTCCTCTCATTGGAGCAAAGTGGGAGGATTTTGAAGAAAACAAATTGTAAAACATGAACATTGCTTCTAATGGCCCAATCATCACCACCAACTTGGCACTTAATACTTATAAAGAACCAAATTTCTCGTGAAGAGCAACAAGCTTACAATGAGCCAAATAAATAAATATCATTAACCTAATAGTTTTAGGAACGATTGTCCTATATAGCTCAATAAATATTTATGATTCTATGCATGCTTAATATGCGATTAATGAAGATGTTTTTTTGCAAAATAGTTAAATCATATTATTATGCATATAAACAACACAAACTTATCGAGAACAAGTCTCTTAGAAGACAACCTTGCCCTTGAGTGTATAGGCAAAAATCTACCTATCATTGGTCACATTGTCTAGATGCAAAACTAATGCTTGCAAGGAAGGTCTCAATAACAACAAAATTAGAGCTAGAAACTCTCTAATGTCCAAAACAACAATAAAACACAAAAGGGCTCTAAACAAAAATTCAAAGAAAAGCTTGACATGACAAAAAGAAAATATCTAGGGGTATCTGGATGTCAATCTTGAGCATCAACATCTAGTTCAACAAGGTTCTAGTGTGCTACCATCTTCTCACCAACTTTCCTATCTTCATCCATGACCTCGTTGCCATCTACAAAATCCACCTGCAAGCACCAAATTGTTGTTATGAGGGCATCATACTTGCTCTCCAACTACTCTAACTTTTACACAATGGTTCCTTCCTTAAATTCCATTCTATTAATACAACTAGCAATCAACTCTTTAACATGAGAACACACAACCATAATCTTTGCATATTAATATTTTGTCCTTAAAAATACCATAAATTTCGGATAATCTCACAAACATCCTCACATGTGTGTGATGTAATACTTTCCTCCACTTTACCTTTATCTTAATCTTCAGTCTCTACTATCTTTATCTTCCTGAAGATAAGTGAGTGGTGATGTTCATGTAGATTCTTCAACATATATGTGATTAATGAAGATGTTCTATACACGCTTAATATGTGATTAAAGAAAAATGTTATACCATAAAATAGAGAAAGGAAGCCATGGAAACATCACTCTCATACGATGAATAGTGTTTTTGCCAATTTTAAATTTCCAAATTTTATGAACACAATGTCCATTTTATAGAAATTTTCCCACGGAAATAATTAATTTTCCATGAAATTCCATAGAGTTTCAAGCCTAATCAACCCACTTCTACATTGGTCCATGACTTTAATTTGTGAGGATATATTCATTAGATATATTAATGTCAGAAAGGACAAATACCATGTCATTCAATATTGAAATGCATTTTTGATATATAAATGGACTTTTGAATGAATTTTAAGGAAAATAAAACACAATATTAATAATTAATGTCAAGGGCATCCGATTGCAAATTTTTTTTCTTCTTTTCTACGCTTTTCCAGGGTTTCCAAGCTACGGATGCTGTTAAGGAGAGCAGCTCGAGGGTTTAGGCTTTGCAGGCGCCTGTTTCTGCAATTGCCGCGTGGATATTGTGCACCGAGCTTCGGAAGTCCCCTCAGTCTATCTCCTATTGAATCTGAGCTTTCGAGAACTTTTATTCGACATCACAATCAGTTAATTTGGCGGAGATTTGGACTATGGGTGGCGACAAGAGGAGAAGCTCAGAGTTCCAGGCTTTAGCCGACCAGGACGAGGAAGGGGCGGTTGTCCGCCTGAAATCGTCGAAAAAACGCAGAAACGAACCAGAAAACTGCGATTTGGAGGCAGAGAAGAGGCCGAAGGAGAAGAAAAAGAAGAGAATGGACTTGACCGGCGAAGAAAATGGCGACGATGGGGCTATCGAGGTGAAAAAGAAGAAAAGAGAAATGGAAAAGGCCATGGAAGTTGAAGCTTCCACGAGCAAGAAGAAGAAGAAGAAGAAAAGAGAAAAGAAAAACCCTTGTTTGGATGAAATGCCATTGAGCGCTGTTCAAAACGATCAGAGCTTCGAGGAAAATGGCTATTCAAACGCTGCTGAAGGAGGATTTCATTATAGAAACCCTAATGAATCAGAGTCTTACTATACAAACCCTGAAGGATCAGAGCTTTACATTAGAAACCCTAACAAATCAGTTATTTATTTTACAGACGCCAATGAACCGGGGTTTGATCATAATAACCCTCCGCACGGGCAAGACGCCGGCCCTGCTCAACCGGAGTTACACATGGATGTGTTTAGAAACCTCTCCTCTGCAGATACCAGCATTAGAGCAGCTGCTACACTAACTTTAGTTAAGGAGCTGCAGGAAGTCCAGAGGGCTTATGAGCAAGGCGGCAGTGAGGGCAACGATGATGGAGATTTAAAACTAGAAGCTGCTAAAGATGGTTGTCTGAAAAATTGTGCTCCGACTATGAGATATGCCATTCGTCGCCTTATTCGTGGGATTTCATCGTCTAGAGCAGTAAGTTTTCCATTATCTTAAGCTGAATTTGGTGCCAAAGGCTTGTATGTAGCAACACGTTTTCTAAGTTAATTTTGATGCCAAAGGCTAGTATGTGCATTGATTGAAATATATCCATTTTATAAATAGCTTCCACGAATAGGTGGTCAAGAACGAATGCTATAATTTCGAAATATGAAAATAACACGACGGCCTACCCACAATCGTTATCATTCAAGATGGGTGAAATATCAAAGATACAAGTCCACACATTGAAATTGTACTGGCAGCTCTGGCCTAGTCTTCCTCGAGCCTATGTTATTCATATGCTGCACGATATCCATCCTAGTTTTCTTCTTGTAGAACTAGCGTGTATGTTTGCCCTGTTTAATATTCTGTATTACAGGGAGTGTGTGATATTTTTGTAATTTCTTACTATTTGTATATTTTTTTGCAGTTCCCATACCTGGAATATATAAGAAACCTCTATTTCAAAGTAGACCAAGGTCAGCATGAAAATCCACGGGCCATGAGTGCAAGTGCATTTGTTAAAAGATGCATTCTTATACAAAGTTGTCTGCACTATTGTCTGCACACGGGTTTTTGTCCCATTTACACATACAATTCAAATATACATTTGATACAAAATATTCATTGGAACAATATAAAAAACCTATCAGAATAGAAACTATACTAAAATGCTAAAAAGCGTTTTTTAATGGTCTACTTCCATTGATTCTCTGGACACAAATAAAAGGCAGAAGTTGGATAAGGTGAAACGATCTTCTCCAGTGCTGTCCCTGTTATTTTCATTGCCTTCTTCAAACAGATTTGAACCATCTCTTGAGTTTGAAGGTCTCATTTTGTCATCACATAGTTGTTCTTCTGCCTCATCCATATGGCTCTTCTTCTAGCTCCATGTGCCTTTTGGCTAGTGAGTCCTTTATATGATTCATAATCAAGCTGACTTTTATTTTATCTCTAATGGCTTGGTTCTCTTCAACTCCAATGAAGGTTTCAATACACCTCAAAGAAATCTCGAGTCTTATCTAATTCTCATTAGAACTATGAGATTTTTTTGGGTTGCTTTTGTGACTATTCACTTAACCCATTTCTTAAACCACTTCTAGCCAATAAGAACCTAATTTGTCAACAAAAAACAATGAATGACCAAATAGCTTTGCAACTGCAAAGACCAAAGATCCATAAACAATTTTTGAGCAATATCCCCTTCTTTTTATAGAGGTCCAGGTTCTCCAACAATGTATGTTTTTGAAGAAGAATGGTTGTAATGACAATTCCATTTAATCTCACTTGTACATGTCTAGGTCTTTTATAATTATGATATGGCTAGTCCTTCTCGCACTCTTGGCATTTCTCTATCTCCTTCCAAACCTTCACATGTTTTGCCTCTTGGGATTACTTTGAGATTCCATTAAATAGGAGTGTAGAAATACTTGGATCCCACCTTGGGGGTTCTAGGCACAAACTCCCTTGATTGTGATCTTTTTTTTTCTTTTGGTTAGGCCCTAGGGATCACCGACACTACCTTATCCACCTTCTCTTCATGGAGCTATACGTCTACCAATCATTGCAAATTGAATGGTTAACTCTAATCTAGTAAACTAACATTGTTTTATCTTTTGTGACCACCTGACAACCCCACTTCTTATTGCTCGAAAGATAATTTTCTTACTTTTTAGTTAGAACCTCCACTAGACTATTGCCAACATAATATCTCGTGATGTGTTATGAATCAATCTCTTTGCACTCTTCAACTTCAACTTCAACTTCATATAAACATATCTATAGAGATAGATTGGCGAGCATGTAATGCGACCGACTTTTCTCTAGAGGATAATTGGTGGTCATCCATTATAATGGAAGCCTGAAGTGAGGAGATGAAACATGTCCAACAACACTTGCATGCAACCAAGGACACACATGTTCGATGCTACATTGACATTTGTCTATATCCATGTTACAAAGGTCATGCTTAGTATAGTCCATGGCTTGCACCTTACTATATGAAGAAAACTGAGGTACTATGAGGCTGCCAACTAAGGTCTGTCTTTGACCTTGAGATTGGCTTTAAGTTTCGATCTCCAAAACTGTCCTTTGCTGTTTTTAGGACAACAAACAGTTTAGTAACTTTCTACCCATAGTTTTTGTGGTTAAGTGTTCTTTGAGGTGCCCTTGCAAGTGTTTTTGTAACCCAATGTTAGCACATGCAATATAACTCAAAACAAGTAACACTCCTCTACTCTTTACAACACAAATAAGCTGATCTACACTCTAAGCATGCATGAAAATAGGACACAGGTATTTTTGGTCAACATGACCCTAGATAAAACCCCCCCGGGGAAAACCAGTTTGGAATGGAAGTCTATATAAGTGGTGTCTAAAGCATGAGAAATACAATATGATGGAACCTGTATACAAAGCAAGCTCCTCTCGAGACTTGCCAAAGGATCCAGGAAGAAATTCGCCCAAGCTTAGTGTGCCTCTTCCCCTTGTTGCCAAAACCACTAAAGTGATGCGCCCTTGACCCTGGATGCTCTGAAGAAGAATCCCTTGCACACAAATGTGCTTTTGTGTGCTACCTCTCCACTGAGACAAACATATTTGCAATCCTCCAAGTGTAGCTCCTCCCTGCTAGGTGTGCGTCCTCCTTCAGGCAAGTATGAACACCACTAAATAATAGAGTCCCAAGCTCCCATAGCTCCTCCATGGATAGAAGTGCCCAAGCTGCCCTCTTCCAATGCTTCCAACCTCATCATCATACTCCGTCTCAAGCTCTCTAAGTGAGTAAATGAATGAATGAGCCTCTATTGGCCCCTTGTATCATCACAAACCATCCCTAATCAATGGTTGAGATCATCGCACAATAATCTCAACTCAAAACCCACTTTGGGTTAAGTTCCCCAAATTCACTTTATGTCTCTTAATTCACCCACAAAGTGAATTAATAGTCACTTTCAGCTAAAATGACCAAATTTATTTTTTGACTTAAATCTCCCAAGTCAAAGTGAAATTAGACATAAAGCACAAGGTCCAAGGATACCAACATCTCCCTCTTGTCTCCTAATTCACCCACAAAGTGAATTAATAGTCACTTTCAGCTAAAATGACCAAATTTAATTTTTGACTTAAATCTCCTAAGTCAAAGTGAAATTAGACATAAAGCACAAGGTCCAAGGGTACCAACATCTCCCTCTTGTGGTTAGAGGTCCCAAACCACAAGGGAACCACTTCTCGAGGTACACCAAAACTCAACACTCCCACTTACCGAGGAAAGTGTTTCTCACCAATCAATCTCGTTCCAACTGTGGACTTCCTTGCCTCCTGGCAAGGCCTAGGTGAGTATCGCTGTACCCTCTCATCAAAGTGGCCTCTGTCTCTGATCTGCTCGACCTGTCCTGACACTGATCTGCTCAACTTGCCCTGACATTGATCTGCCGACCTGCCTGATCTCTAGATGGAACTCCATCTCCACCTACTCGAGATCACTTAGATCTTGGCATCTCACCAAAGATCTCTCCCTCAGCATCTCACCAAACGTGTCTATGTATTGGCATCTTACCAAGATCCTTTCCTTGGCCTCTCACCAAGATCCTTTCCTTGGTCTCTCACCAAGGTCCTATACTCATGGCATGCAAATGAGTCACATCTCTTGGTATTTCACCAAGAGTCTCTAGGTCTTGGCATCTCACCAAGATCTTCAACCTTGGTCTTTCATCAAGGATTTCTACCTCCTGGCATCTCACCAACGGTCACTACTCTTGGCATCTCACCAAGAGTATCTGGATCTTGGCATCTCACCAAGATCCTCAACTTGGCCTCTCACCAAGTGACTTCTACATGAAGTGGAACTTGAGCCTGATCTGCTCGTCTCCATAGCCAAGTGAAGCCTCAAGCCTCTGTGGTGCCTTGTTGCTCCTCCTCAACAATCTTTGATGCTCTGAAGCCCTTGCACCAACCCTCGGTCTCGACAACTCTGAAACTGAAGCTGTCTCGGGTGGAGCAATTACCCCTGAAGATGATGTCCTCGAAAATTGAGTTTGAGCTCCCTCTGAATCAACACTCTGAGTCAATAGGTCCTCCTCAACTCTGTCTCCTCATCTGCCGTTGGATGGTGAATCAACTAACAAACAACAACCGATAAAAGCACACTCCTTCGCAAACTGAGTAGTGAACTCCTACTCCTCTGCTGTTCCTGCCATACCATCCTGCTGCTTCTTCTTCTTCCTCTTGGGACGTTGTCCAACATAGTGCCCCATCTCACCACAAGCAAAGCATCTCACTTTGCTTGTGTCCTTCTTCTACCCACCGTGACTCTCTGCCACTAGTCTTCTTTTTTCCCTTTGACCAAAGAGCAAGATCCTCATCCCCCTCTGGCGTATGCTACTGCCTTGAAGACCCAGAGCTTCATCTTAGCTTTGTTAGCTTTTTAGCTCGGGAGGTACTCAACATGTTTTGTCTTGTATGCAGATGTTACCTTATGTTGACACTATTAGGCACTTAACTTTGTAATGGTTTTTTATAAAGTTGTAAAGTGTTTCTTTTATTAAAGTGGCTTTTTTAATAAAGTGTACCTTCTAATATTAAAGTGACTTTTTTAACAAAGTGTACCTTCTAATATTAAAGTGACTTTTTTTAATAAAACACTTATGTAATAAAGTGAAATATACTTTAATATTTTAAGTGATTCATTTTGGAGGGAATGAATCATGACCCTTGATCTTGAAAATGCAAGATTAGATCTTGACCTTTGGATTTAGGGTTGGGGAAGGTGAAAGGACACTTTGGAGGGAAAATGTCATTTTCAGATTTATAAAAGAATGCATAGGTAGTGTGCAAGACACATTGAGAGAAGGAGCTTGAGAGATTTCTGAGTAAGCTTGAGAGAGGAAAGAGGGCAACAAGAAGGGCATGTTTTCCAAGAGAGCTAGCGCACAAATCCCAAGGAGGAATTTCTGTTTGAGTGCTGGGTTGATTTTCTGCTGTTGGAGGCTGTACTGTATGGATCCGTACAACAAGAGGAAGAGAGCACAAAATTTGAGGCAGGCTGGGCACAATTTTCGAGGCTGTTTTTGCTGATGTTGGGCCGTACAGAACAGTTTGTACAATAGACTGTTTGCACGAATTTTGAGGTGGGATGGGCACAATTTTCGAGGCTGTTTTTGCTGATGTTGGGTCGTACAGAACAGTTTGTACAATAGACTGTTTGCACGAATTTCGAGGTGCATAATTTTTGGGTGGGTTGTACAATAGTACAGACTGGGCACGAAAATCGAGGTAGAAAGTTTGGGACAACAGTTGGGTGCTGTAAGTGGTTTTTCTCTTGGCTGGAAATGTGTTATTGCTGCTGTTATTTACTTTCCTGAAGCTGAATAATAAATCTCTCTCTCTCATTGGGTTTCCTCACATTGGGGTTTTCCCTGGCATTTGCCTAAATTTCTGAGTTATTCATGGGTGATTGAATGCTGTTCATTGTGTTCATTTCCGTTGCATAATTACTTAGCAATGTGTATTTCTGCTTATGGAAATCTCTGAATGTGGGTTTTAGACATATCAAAGTTCATGCAAGATAGTTATCTGTAGGTTGCTAAGTTTATGGCAGAGTATTAGCTTGCAGATTTTTGTCATTAAAGTTTTACATGGTATTAGAGCTTGGGCTCTGAGTGACGGTGAGCAGTGAGATTTTTGGGCAAGGTTGAAGGGGGACAATTTGTGATTGTTTTCCTTGAGTTGTGACAGGAAATATGGCTGCATGTACTAGATTTGAGGATCGGTTGGATGGCATTTCCAACTATTTGCAGGGGAAGGTCCCGATGTTAGCTGTTCTCAAGGAGAACAAGATTTGGAACTATGTGAGTTCTGTTGTTGTGGCTCCCACAACAGATCTTGTTGCTTTGGATTTACATGAGGTCAAGGAGGCCAAAGCTTAGAGGATTATTCTGGATGGGGTGAAGGATCACCTTATCCCACACTTGGTTGAGAAGAAGACAACCAAAGAGATGTGGGATGCACTTAAGAACTGATTTGAGGCGAAGAATGAGAACCGGAAGATGGCCTTGAAGGCTAAGCTGCATGATACCAAGATGGGTAAGGAGGAGAGTGTTTCTTCTTATCTTACTCGGGTAGCTCAAGTGAAAGATGAGTTGGCTACTGTTGGAGAGGTCATATCGGATTCAGAGTTGGTGAGGATAGCCTTGAAAGGCTTCACCAAGGATTGAGAAGTCTTCGTGAAGTGTGTGGGGGGTCGTGAGCATCTTCCAGATCGGAGCAAACTGTGGGATGATTTCACTCAGGAGGAGATCCGAGAAGGATCTCATTGCAGTGGACAAAAGACAGATGGAGCTGATTAGAATGTTGCTCTTACTGCAAAGAGCAAGAAGAAAGGAAGTTCCGGGAGGGACTTGAGTAAAGTTAGATGTTATTGTTGTAACTATTTGGTGCACCTTGCTTCTCATTGTACTAAGAGGAAGAAGAAGAAGAAGGAATCGGAGGGGCCTGAGACAACTTCTACAACAACCATGGAGGACTTTGCTTCCAAGTATGACAGGGAATTTTCTTTGGTTACCCTAGTTTCCAGTGTCGGTAGCGGAGGATTTGGGGGTGATGTCAGATGGATTATGGATAGTGGAGCCTCTTGCCACATGACGGGAATCTGGCGAGTATTCCTAAATATCACAGAGATAGGTCTCGACCGACAGGTGGTAAATAAAGGTGGTATGGTGCAAGCTGTACGTGGAGTTGGAAGGATTAGATTTCAACTCGAGTATGGAGGATTCCTGGAGATTGATGGAGTTCTCTTTGTTCCAAGGTTGGAGGTTAACTTGCTCTCAGTCCCAGCCTTGGAGGATGTAGGATATTGTACATTGTTCAAGAGGGAACATGTCTTTATCTACAGGGAGGGAGTGGACCCGGTGGAACTGTAGCTGATCAATGATTGAGTGGACAAGTTGTATATGTTGCGAGGACAACCTTTAGTGTATGATTCAACGTCGGATGAGGAGCACGAGGAGGCTCCTGAGACTGCGGTGGGCCCAAGGATTCAGTCTTGTATTCCAAGAGAAGAGAGTGAGTCTCTTTTGATCACCGACAGAAGGCTCAGCTGGTGTGGTCAAACCAATGCTCAGGGTGGAGTGGATTCTCCAAGGAGCTCAGGGTTCCGGGTAGCTGTCAGGAGAAGATCTTCTAGTTCGAGTTCTGTGCAGGTGTTGAGGATGGCTCCAGGTTTAGAGGGAGCTCCTATTGGGCACAGTGTGATGGGACCAGATGATGGAGATGGAAGCGAGTACATCCCTCGCTAAGAGGGAGTGTTAGCTTTTTAGCTCGGGAGGTACTCCACATGTTTTGTCTTGTATGCGAATGATATCTTATGTTGACACTATTAGGCATTTAACTTTGTAATGGGTTTTTATAAAGTTGTAAAGTGGTTCTTTTATTAAAGTGACTTTATTAATAAAGTGTACCTTCTAATATTAAAGTGACTTTATTTCACAAAGCACTTATGCAATAAAGTGAAATGTACTTTAATATTTTAAGTGATTCATTTTGGAGGGAATGAATCATGACCCTTGATCTTGAAAAGGCAAGATTAGATCTTGGCCTTTGGATTTAGGGTTGGGGAAGGTGCAAAGACACTTTGGAGGGAAAATGTCATTTTCAGATTTATAAAAGAATGCATTGGGTAGTGTGCAAGACACATTGAGAGAGGGAGCTTGAGAGATTTCTGAGTAAGCTTGAGAGAGGAAATAGGGCAACAAGAAGGGCACATTTTCCAAGAGAGCTAGGGCACAAATCCCAAGGAGGAATTTTTGTCTGAGTGTTGGGTTGATTTTCTGCTGTTGGAGGCCATATTGTACGGATCCGTACAACAAGAGGAAGATGGCACGAAAATCGAGGCATGCTGGGCACAATTTTCGAGGTTGTTTTTGCTATTGCTGGGCCGTATAGAACAGTTTGTACAATAGACTGTTTGCACAAATTTCGAGGTGCATAATTTTTGGGTGGGTCGTACAACAGTACAGACTTGGCACGAAAATCGAGGCAAAAAGTTTGGGACAATAGTTGGGTGTTGTAAGTGGTTTTTCTCTTGGCTGGAAATGTGTTATTGCTGCTGTTATGTACTTGCTTGAAGCTGAATAATAAATCTCTCTCTCATTGGATTTCCCCACATTGGGGTTTTTCATGGCATTTGCCTAAATTTATGAGTTATTCATGGGTGATTGAATGTAGTTCATTGTGTTCATTTCCGCTGCATAATTACTTAGCAATGTGTATTTCTTCTTATGGAAATTTCTGAATGTGGGTTTTAGACATATCAAAGTTTATGCAAGACGGTTATCTCTAGGTTGCTAAGTGTATGACATAATATTAGCTTGCTGATTTTTGTCATTAAAGTTTTACAAGCTCCTCCTGTACAAAGTCGTCCCAAAGTCTCTCCCAAGTAGGCATGACCTCCCGAGCAACAATGCCTCGTACAAATGAACCCCAAGGTTTGGAAAAGCTGTTCAAAGATGTCCTCCCCAAAAGTCTGGATCTACAATCTCTGCAACTGCTGCTAACTCATCTCTGATCTGAGTGAATCTGCCTAGGTATGATGTGACCGTCTCGAATTTGAGCGTCTGAATGTTCTTGAGCTTGTCCTGCAGAACCATCTTCCGGTTCTGGTTTGGACTCTGGTAAAGCCTGCACAAGGATGCCCATATCTCAAATTCATAGTCTTTACTAGTCAGATGGGGTATGATATGGTCCCTCATCACATCATAAATAGTCCTCTTTGCCTTTATGTTTTTCTTCCTGAAATCTGCATCCAACAATGGTGGAGTAGGTGCAGGAGGAATCACCACGAGAGCTTGAACTATATCCCATAGTTTAATATCCTCCAAGATGAATGTGATTCGGGTCTTCTAAGGGGACCAATTGCTAGCTCCGTCTAGCCTATCCTCTGCTCGCATCTGGGACACTGACATGGCTGTCCACTAAAGCTCACACTGATGCTCACACTGATACTCACACTGATGCGAAAACTGCAAATGAACTCAACCTCACCACTTGACACACAAGCAGAAGTAAGGCTGTCCAAACGTGTCCAAAAAACAGTCCTACAACTGTCCAACAAATCTACCCACAAGCTGTCCACTAACTCTGCCAATAAGCTGTCCAAAATCTGCCAACAAGATGCTTTAGAAATCAACCAGTGTTCGCCAACAAGGCTCTGATACCATGAAGAAAACTGAGGTACTATGAGGCTGCCAACTAAGGTCTGTCTTTGACCTTGAGATTGGCTCTAAGTTTCAATCTCCAAAACTGTCCTTTGCTGTTTTTAGGACAACAAACAGTTTTGTAACTTTTTGCCCATAGTTTTTGTGGTTAAGTGTTCTTTGAGGTGCCCTTGCAAGTGTTTTCATAACCCAATGTTAGCACATGCAATATAACTCAAAACAAGTAACACTCGAAATACAATATGATGGAACTTGTATACAAAGCAAGCTCCTCTCGAGACTTGCCAAAGGATCCAGGAAGAAATGCGCCCAAGCTTAGTGCGCCTCTTCCCCTTGTTGCCAAAACCACTGAAGTGATGCGCCCTTGACCCTGGATGCTTTGAAGAAGAATCTCTTGCACACAAATGTGCTCTTGTGTGCTACCTCTCCACTGAGACAAACATATCTGGAATCCTCCAAGTGTAGCTCCTCCCTGCTAGGTGTGCGCCCTCCTCCAAGCAAGTATGAACACCACTAAATAATAGGGTCCCAAGCTCCCATAGCTCCTCCATGAATAGAAGTGCCCACGCTGCCCTCTTCCAATGCTTCCAACCTCATCCTCATACTCCCTCTCAAGCTCTCCAAGCGAGTAAATGAATGAATGATCCTCTCTTGGCCCCTTGCACCCTCCTTGAGCAATCCATAAGGAAACCTAAATGGGGATGGCTAGGATCATCCTAAGCCATCCCTAATCAATGGTTGAGATCATCCAACAATAATCTCAACTCAAAACCCACTTTGGGTTAAGTTCCCTAAGTTCACTTTATGTCTCCTAATTCACTCACAAAGTGAATTAATAGTCACCTTGTTGAGATTTGGGTACCTTGGAAAGTGGTCCCCTTGTGGTTGTGGGTCTCTAACCACAAGAGGGAAATATTTGACCCATTGTGCCTTATACTTTATGTCTAATTTCACTTTGACATTTTCCTAAGTCAAAATGGTGAAATTTGTCACTTGAGTGAAAAGTGACTATTAATTCACTTTGTGGGTGAATTGAGGGACGCAAAGTGAACTATGGAAACTTAATGTGGGTTTTGAGTTGAGATTCTTTTTGAGAGATCGCAACCATTGATTAGGGATGGCTTGGGATGATCCTAGCCATCCACTTTTTAGGTTTCCTTATGATTCCTTAAGAAGGGTGCATATGGCATTTGGAGGCTCATTCACTTGTATGTTAACCAAGAGAGCTTGGAGAAGGGCAAGAGGATGAGAATGGAAGCATTGGGAGAGGAGAGCGTAGGCACCATCTTTCACGGAGGGTTCATGGAGGTTTAGTTCCTCATTGTTTGTTGGTATTGGTTATTGCTTGGAGGAGGGCGTGTTGAGATTTGGGTACCTTGGGAAGTGGTCCCCTTGTCGTTTTGAGTCTCTAACCACAAGTGGGAAATACTTTGGTACTATTTACCTTGTACTTTATGTCTAATTCAACTTTGACTTAAGTCAAAAAGTTGAATTTTTGTCACTTAGGCAAAAGTGACTAATTATTTGTTGGTATTGGTTATTGCTTGGAGGAGGGAGTGTTGAGATTTGGGTACCTTGGGAAGTGGTCCCCTTGTGGTTTTGAGTCTCTAACCACAAGTGGGAAATACTCTGGTACTATGTACCTTGTACTTTATGTCTAATTCAACTTTGTCTTAAGTCAAAAAGTTGAATTTTTGTCACTTAGGCAAAAGTGACTAATTATTCACTTTGTGGGTGAACGAGGGGACATGAAGTGAACTTAGGGAACTTAACCCAAAGTGGGTTTGTGAGTGAGATTATTGTGGGATGATCTCAACCTTTGATTAGAGATGGGATGGAGAGATCTCAACCATCCATCTCTTAGGTTTCCTTATGGAGGTTCAAGAAGGGCGCATAGGGCCAAGAGAGGCTCATTTAGTCTTATGTTCACTTGGAGAGGAAGAGGAGAGCAATGGAGATGAGGATGGAAGCATTGGATGAGGGTTTCAAGGGTGCCTCCTTCCATGGAGGGCTCTAGGAGGCTTTGGCTTCCATTGTTTTGTGGTGTTCATGCTTGCTTGGAGGAGGGCGCACTATAAGAGGAGGGCACACTTATAGCAGGGAGGACTTGCACTTGTCAGATTGCTTTGAGGAGGGCTTTGTTGGAGAGGTAACACACAAGGTTAGACTTATGTGTAAGGGTTTCTTCTACAAGTCTTCTAGCACCATGCTTGGGCGCAAGCTTTCAGTGGGATTGAGCAACAAGGGAGAAGGGCGCACCATGCTTGGGCACATTTAGGTAGGGGTTAGGTTTAATTAAACTAACCCTATCTTTAGGGTTAAATTAAAACCCAACAATAAAATAAAATAAAATAATTAATATTTTAATCATAAAAATATTAATTAGAAAGTCAACAAGTCAAGGTGACTAGAAAAGACCAACACCACATAAACATTAAGAAGGACATGGCTCAAGCAAGGGGATGCAACAAGACAAAGTCAAAGGAGTCTTCTTCAATGGCAAAATGTACACAAGGGTCTCATGATAACTTATAAGCTTTTATCATCCCAGCATAAGAGGAAGGTCAATGATGTGATCGCGTCCTTCTTCTTAATTGCTCCTAGGTCTCATGGACCATTCCGGGAGAGAAGAAGATCACACATCATCTTGACTTGGTACTTAACCAAGAACTGCTTGGTCCCATACCAGGATACCCTAGAACGTGTCTGGGGGCCCTAGATCACCACTAGGGTCTTAACCACCGAGGTACACAACCAAGGATCAATCCAAGCACCGAGTAAGGATTCCCTAGAACACATCCAGGGGCCCTAGAATACATCTAGGGACTTGTATCATCAAATTGCTTGGTCCCAGACCAGGATACCCCAGAACGTGTCAGGGGGCCCTAGATCACCACTAGGGTCTGATCCACCAAGGTACACAACCAAGGATCAATCCAAGCATCGAGCAAGGATTCCCTGGAACACATCCAAGGGCCCTAGAACACATCTAGTGACTTGTATCATCAAACTGCATGGTCCCTGACCAAGAACCCCATCAATACACTGGGGGCCCTCACTAGGGTCTTTTTCCATGGCTCTAATTGCTTGGTCCCAAACCAAGAACCCAAGAGTGTACTGGGGGCCCTAGATCTCAGCTAGGGTCTTCGCCATCCTCTCGGAGAATGGCTCTTGCAGCTGCATTAATTTTAACATCTCTTGTGGGAATACCTCACAAAGCTACAAAAGCTTCAACATGTGCTACCCTACAAAAAGGGCTTTGATATATAGATTAAAGTGTTGAGTCTTTATGATATATTTCTTGTGATTCAATTTTAGGGTTAAGGATCATAACAAGTGGTATGAAAGCCCAAGAAAGAGGTCTTATATCTCTTGTTATGATCCTTAACCCTTAAAATTGAATCATAAACAATATATAAAAAATGGTCAACACTAATTAATATCAAAACCCATAAGGTAGGGAAACACTATAAAATGATCCATTCATGGAAGGATGAATTCTTGTTCACTTGCCTCTTCAAGGTGGTGACCTTTTGATGAGCTAATCTCCAATACGATATTCCAATACATGATTTATAAGGACGACTCCATCCTTATATATATAGAAATATATAGGTAGAAAACCCTAATAATAACCAAATGCTAACTACTTAACGAACCTTCTTTAACGAGGCACCATTACATTTATTTCATGCTAACTACCTAGTGGGTCTTATTTAAAAGTAACAAACATAATGGGCCCAATCCACTTTTTTATTGTGAAATGCTTCTTATATTTACAAGGAAATATTTATAGCCACACCCATGTAGGGTTTTGAACCCGAGTCTCCACTTTACATTGAATGGCCACCAAACCTACACTATTATTACTATAATGGGCCTTTAGGCCCCCATTACATCCTAGAGAGGATCCTACCAACCCATTCCCCTTCAAAAAGCGTTGCCCTCAATGCTTGCGTTGATAATGTACAACCATAAACCAAGGTCCCATCTATAGGTGTTGTCCACAACGTTGAAGTAGTCTAGGAAACGAAGGTCCCATGTACAAGTGTCGGTCTCCATGCTGAAGTAGTCCAAGAAGCTCGTCTATAAACCTAGGTCTTATGTCTTGGTCTCATGCTAACTCCCAACCAGTGAAACATGAGCTTGACGAGCATAAGTACTGTGCTCCAAATGCCCACCACGATCATGCAATCCAAATAAATAGTACCATCCATGTCCAAAAGATCATTCACATAGTTGCAAAAAGTAAGTGGTGGATTTGAAAGGAATGCTGCTACTGAAGAATATGCAAGTTGAAAACTGGTAGTCCTAGCTTGCTCTTGACTGTCCTCAATGATGTTCTCTTCATATGGTGGAGTAGAGTCATCAAAGAGAAGTTGGAAGTAGTAGTTGTCCTAGAAATGATGATTATCCATAGACTAATCATCACAAATCTCCTCTAAAATAGACTAGGCATGTATGTCTCTTGTATACTCTTCTCTAATGAAAATATATGCGTTGCCAATGTTAAGGCTCTCCGTAATTTCTCACAAAACTATCGAAGCCTCCACAACTTGTTGCAAATTTGCCTGAAAATCCTGTAAGGTTATTAATATTACCATTCAATACTCCCATGTCATGTTGGGGTCATAATGGTTGTTCTAGTCAATATTAAGGAAGCACTGCAACATAATGGGAAGTTGAATCATTCAACGTGAGATACATGGTGTTGAATAGTTGGATGTGGATTTGAAGATGGAGGAAAAAAGCATAGAGATTGATAGACAAACAAATTGTCCAAAGGTGAAGAGTGAAAGGAATAAATAGTTACAATAAGCACTGAGAGAGTAATTAGAGTTAATTAGTCAAATTAGAGTAGAGATTCCACCAATGAGCAAGAGAGCCAAGAGCTATAAGAGTTGTAAATTATGTACGTTGTCAATTAATTATAATGAGAAGTATTATTGCCTCGAGATTGTGTATTGGTTACGAGTTAGTGAATGTGTATTTTTTTCCAAGGAAAACCTTGTGGGATACCCCACCTTCGCTAGATTATTTGGATGGAGGGTGGCTCAATTGCGAGCCACGATAATAGCTGGCATCTTACCTGGACTCGAACCTTAGCTAGACTAGAACCAAAGATCTCTCAACAAGCTTTTCCTTGAAACATTTTCATTGATTTGATTGAGCTAACCCACTAGCCGAGTGAATGCATATATTTATGTTTCATTGTTTGAAGTTGGTGCTATGTGCTATCTTTGTAAAGCCATTAACTTGTAGGTTGCTATATGTTGGAGTTGGTGAATGAACACCATACTTGGACTACACCATTTTGGTTTTAGGAGAAGGCTTTAGCTTCTAGAGAGAGAATTGAGTCGATAGGAGGTGCTTAGACGATGACAAAAGTTTTGCAAGGAGAAACTATGCAAAGAGGTGACAAAGCAATTGTGTTTATTCACAGGTACATGATGAATTTAGGGCATAGTTGTAGGGAGACATTTGGTGCATGCAAAGACATAATTTGGATGACATGCTAGGGCATGTGGACCAAAATAGTTTGTATTGTAGATGTCATGCATTAATAGGAATTGTGTTAAAAGATAAATAATAATGTTAACCCATGTTCACGTGTGAAGACAAAATCAATAGTGTGTTAGTAGAAAATCTTAGTGTATTTCAAGGGACATCAAAGTCATTTTTTGAAGGACAAATGTGCATTTAGCAGCCAAAGTAATCTACAACCCTGGCAAATTATATTTATAGAGGAAAATAAGACAATAGATTGTGCAATAGCCCAAAATAACACTTGGAAGAACGACACAACACAAAAAAGGTTAGATTTTATCTTTATTGTAACATAGAATCTTTGAGCATATATAATATATTGGTCGTGACTTGTGACAACACATATAAACCTTAAATTGGGTTGAGAAAAAACTTTTAAAATTGTTGAATATTTTCATATAAAAAATCAGCATACCCTTCTAGAACAAAATTGCAAGACTCGTGTAGAATCTATTTAGAAATATTCTAGAAAACAATTTGAATTAAATAATGAGCAGGCATGTTGAAGTTTAGCCCCATAGTTTGTGAAACATGAATGGAAAATAATGATTATGATGATGAAGATGACTATTTTGAATCACCCACAAGAGATTGGTTTTTTGAAAAGTCAATGGCTTAGAAAAATTTCTAGTAGGGTACATGAGTTGATTAGTTTGTGTCAAGGTGAATTCATTCTCATGTCATTAAGAAGAGATGGCAATATGTTTTGTTTAGGTGAATTCCTATGTTAGTAAGAAGAGATGGCAAGATAATTGCGTAGGTTGAATCCTGCTTTAGCAAGAAGAGATGGCAAGATGAATGCTATAGGTGGATGTAAAGGAATTTTGCTTCCCAAAGGGAGGATACAACAACCCGATGAAGCAACAACGCATGTATGAATATCTAAAGAGATGAGTAATTGAAAATAAAATAGTTTCTTATATTATATCTGTAATTATCTTTATAAGTTTTTGGTATCTTTATGTAAGATGGGGTGAACCAATGTTATAAGAATTGGACTGAAACTGGCAAAACCGATCACTCCAACCAGTTCTAGGGCCGTACCCGTCTGGTTCATGGTTTTAAGTTGGAAATGGTCAGTTCCATACGGAATCAACTTTAAATCATTGAGCCAGTCGGTTCCATAGGACATCGTATGACTGTTGCTAGGGACCACTTAAAGTCAAATTTAAAAAATAACAAAATAATAAAAGTGAAAGCATAAAACCTAACCCTAGGGCCTTGCTAAGTTATTTAAAGAGCCCCCCCCCACCCCCCCGTTGTTCAGAACTTTTGAGCCGAGTTTCTTGGGTTGTTTGAACATTGAAGGATCGTTTTGAAGAATTTCTTGGGCAAATTTGGAGAGCCGGTTGAAGGGCTGATTTGGAGAGTTTTTGAGCTGAGTTTCTTCGGTTGATTTGGAGCTCTTTCAAGGAATTACTTTCATAATTTCTTGGGAGCCTCTTTGTTAATGTATTTTGGTTTAGTGATGGATTGCACTTGGTGCTATTTTGGTTATATGCACCCTTACTTGCTGTATATATATAATGCAATCCAATAGTGCAGGCAAATTGGAGGAATGTGTAATTTGATGAGCATGGAGTTTGCACACATTCTGGAAGGAGTGTTAGAAGTGCACCCCAGACATATTGGAGGGACACATTTTGAGGAAATATGAATGCTTGGAGATAAGTGAGATAGAGCAAGTGCAAAGGCGGATAAATGAGTGTGGGTTAGCATAGGAGGAAACAACATGATAAGAAGCTAAGTTACAACGTGCAAGATGGTGGGAGTGGAACACAATCGGATGCAAATTTGACAATAAAGATATTGATAGGTAGATGAAGACTTGGAAGGTGAAGAGTCAAAGAAATAAATAGTTAGTGTAAGCATTAGTGTTTTAATTATAATGGTGGCAAACGTCGAGGCTTCGGAAAACAACTTATCAACAACATCATGGAAAATATTGGAAATTATCGTAAAACTCAAAAAAATACAAAAATATGCATTTTTTTTTTTCAATTTTCAAACATCTAAAGCATCAACTTCAAATAAACACATTGCCACATAAATATAAAAAAAAAATGATATGTAAGATGTATAAGATGTCTAGTGATACATCACATATCAATACCAAATTCAAATTGTGTCATGAGTCTTGACTCCTGAGCCTCAAAATATCATCAAAAATATAATAAATGTATCTCGTCATCATGAGTAATCTATAATGAAATCAGATAAATGAACTAGTGATTCCCTCTGCCCCATTTACTAGCAAAGGTAATGGCTCTTCCTTTAGATGAAGAGGTACCTAGGGTTGGTGTTGGAATTTGGCGTCCTTTAAAAGAAGAAGGCCCTGGGATTGTTGTTGGACTTTGACGTCATCTAGAAGAAGAAGAAGCTAGACTTTGACATCCTCTACTAGTCTACTTCTAGGTCCAACTCCATGTGTCTGTGAATGTGTCTATGTTTGTGAAGGCAATGGTGCACTCCTTGTGTTAATAACCACCTTGGTGCACTCCTTGTGTTAAAGGTGTCTACTTTGGAATATCATCCTCTGCCACACTCCTCCCCACCACCTCCTTGCGCACAACCTCTTATAACCACCCTTAGGGGTCCAGTCCACGACAGACCTCTCAATCTCCACCCTCCATCCAACAGTAATGTCAATCCCATCCAAAGTAATTGGCCTCCATGTCAAGTGTTTTCTCAAGTTGCCTCACCCACAACTAGAGATTGTTGTAGACATAGACCATGTCATTAAGGCGTTGGGATTTCAATCTATATGAGGGCGTGTTGAGGGTCATAAATTATAATACATAGTTTAGAAGATAACGGGGCATACGTTTATAATTTATAACGACTTTGAGATTTTTTAACCTGTCGTGCTTCTTGGTGTGTATTTTTTCAAACACAGTCCAATTGAGTTAGCACAGCCTGAAGAGCCACGTGTTTGGCTAAGCACTAGAGTGGTGAGTTTTTAATATTGGATACTCTTATGCCATAGCTGCTCGACTAAGCATCTACAACAAGTAAGAAAAAACATTGAAATTTGAAACAAAGGAAGAAAAGACATTGAAATTTGAAACAAAATGAAGCTTACCTCTCATTTTGGTCTTCTTGTCTTAAACAACCATGTCAAAGCCAAATGTTCCAACAACCATCCTATATATTTCCATTTCTTTAAAAATCTCTGCACATTCATGTGAGCTTGGCATCACCCTCTCAACACATTGTAGGAATCCATCCATAACCTTAGCATCAAATTTAAAACCACGAGAGTAAGAGAATGTGGGTTTAGGTATATCCCTGTAGCATGAATGGGGTGGTGGAGTGTATTGTTCCATTGCTCATCAATCACCTTCCACGTCAATAATCATTTCTTATATCCCTCATTCCCCTTGTCCTCGTAATAGGAACAAATGAATTCTTTGGCCCTATCCATGGCCTCATTCAAGTAGCCCATTGTGGGCTTGTTTCCATGAACCAAGTGAAGAACCCAATGTTACACGAGGATGTGTTCCCCAAGGGTAGGGGGTTGTGCTCCCTATGCTTCCCAAGGTTTTGGGACATGGGTAATCCAAGGGGGATGTTTCCTGACATCCTTTTTTTTTTGGGGAGCGGCACAAAGAAACACAATAGGGAATATTCCCCTCAAAAAATAGATTCTCCTATGCTCCCTTTTCACCAAAGTTTGTTGTTTTGAACCCCCATCCCTGGTAATACGGTAGTATAGAATTCTTAAAGTAAAAGTTGATATTCTCCTTTATCTTTCCTTTCATATCCTTATCCTTAAATTTTTGACATTACCATTAATTGTTTTAGGATGTTTGATAGTGGTTTCAACCTCATCGAACTTCATATGGAGAAAGTAGAATTTCATATCCCATTCAGAATTCAACAGAGTTAATATTTTTAGGACTTCAAGTTTGGGAGGATTGGAGTGTTTCCATTGGATTCTATTATGTATGAGGGCACGGGATTGGCCTTTAATTAAGAGCAGCAAGCCCTCTATGTACCTCGACGTTGGTGGTGTTGATTGTTGAACTCCTCTATCATGATTTTAGCAAAAATGTACCCTTCTCTCAAGCCAAAATGTAACCTTCACTCAAGACAAAATTTTGGTAACATCATCCAAAATCAAAATTGGATGATGTTGACCAATTTCCCTAGGGGATCCAAGTTGAGGCAAAGGTTAGACAAGGAGGCAAAGGGTGATACTAATGACGAGGATCCCGATATAAGCAATGGTTTTGATGATATGTAGTTATTTGTTGTGGCATGATATTTTTTTGACTCTGGAGGCCATTTAGGGCCTCAATGCCAAATGTGTTTCATTTCAGTTATGTATCTCACAATTTGCACTTGGGGCCATTTTATTATATTCATGCTTATTACTTACATGCTATATAAATGAGCAAACTTTGCATATTTGGTGTCTAATTGTTTGGATTTACATTGATGTACATGAATACACGTGTACACACTCACACACATATAAAAATAATTTTTTCATATTTTATGTATTTTTTAGTAGACCGATTCACCAACCGGTATTTCGGTTCCATACTAGTCTAACCTCTACCAATTCTGATTTTGATAACTTTGGTTACTTGTAACGATGAATGTTATTGGCCCATTGTTATGTATAAGATGTCAATGAATTGTGTTTCAATTTTTGTATATTTTGATTTATAACTAGTATTTTGGTTGAGGTTCCCTATGTTGAAGACACCAACATCCCCTAAAATTTGGGGGCCATTTCTACACGTCCCACGGATGCGTTTCCCTCCTACGGTGCCCATGTGTCTCAAAAACTTGGTGGAACATTGGAAGAACCTTTACCAAAGGTTTGCTAATTGCACACACCTCCTCCACTCCTACCCCAAAACTCTTGGTATGACACTAGCTTGGCTATAGCCCACCCTCTGGTTTAGTGCTAAATGATAAAGCATGCCACTCATCTGAAAGGAGCATTCTCTTCACCTCCCACATATAAGTCAAGAGAGACTAAAGATAAATGAAGCTAGTGGCAAAACATGTGATGTGCAAGATGCACCAACTCTCTATTATTTGTGAATTGTCTCATCAAGCTAAGCACAAATGCATGGTTATATATAAATTTTGTGACTCTCCTAGCCGAATCAATGGTATCCTTGATATAAGCAACTTTGCAGGTATCATTTAAAATCAAATCAATTCAATGGGTGGCACAAATAGTCCAAAACAAGGTTGGATATGTCATAGCAACTTGCCAACAACCAAATAATTAGCAGTGTTATCCATTATGACTTGGACAACATTTTGTGGACCTATCTCTTGGATTATCCCATCCAACAACTCACATAATAATGCTGCATCTTTAACATGTACAGATGCATCAATACAAATGATAAACATTTTTCCATTGGGACTGTTATCCAAGAAATTAAGATGGATTCCTTCCCATTGGTCCAAATGTCTGACAGTGCATCCAATGACTTCCCATGATTCCTTAAGCTCCTCCAATGTGTGAGTGTAATCTAGCTTTTCATTTTGAGGGGTAGGCCCTCTCAACTCGTCATAGGTAGGGGCGTTGTACCATGGGCCAACAATAGAAACAACATCAAACATAGACTAGTAGAATTGGTTGTTCTTGGCAATGTTGAAAGGAATGTTACTCCATAGAAAACATCCTACCCACAAGCTTGTCTGTTTCTTGTTTCTCCTTTATTTTAACCATTGACCTAATAGAAAATTGTGTGCTAGTTGTAGTTCATGGAACAAAGAAAGGTGAGGTTGTTGAGGGCATTGTGGAAGGTGAGGCTGAGCAGTAGTTCTCACATCCCACTACCTTGAATTTTGGAACTCCCTCTGTTGCAAGCTTAGGTCTCAAAGCTTCCCTCTCATCTTTCTTTTCACCTATTTCTAGAAGTGATTGATTGACAATATGGATGACTTCCAGGGTCGAATTTGGACGGATTCCCACTTCATGCTCTAGAATTGATGCAAGGTGGTATTTCAACAGGTTGATTCCCCTTGTTATTTCCTTCCTACACAACTTGCAATTCAACTTTTGTTGATTAATAAGCTCAATAGGCTTACCATATTCTCACATAAGGTGCAAAACTTTTGACATTTTTGGATAGTGATGATTAAACCCATGAAGAAAAGAAAATGAAAATCAACACACAAGAATGCTGCACATAAAAAAATCAGATCTAAATAAATGGTAGATCTCCCATGAAAAATCGACAAGAAGAGGGAAAACTAATGGACATTGCAAAACCTATCAAAAATCTCGAAAAACAAACAAAACCATGTTTAAATTGTTGTACATATTTGCAAATACGGAAACAATGGATGGGAATCAATCCCTACTCCACAATAAACAGTTCATGGCAAATGAAAACACTTTATTTCCACTACTCAGCTTGAAGGAA
>CBVK0100097384.1:0-32905 GCA_900067695.1 Picea abies
TATATATATATATATATATATATATATATATATATATATATATATATATGTGGAAGTCAACTACAGAAACTATATATATGTGTGAAATAATCTGAATTTCGAATTATATAGTTTAATATTGCTAAGATTTTTTGGAAATTTAAATTTTTTTAGGTGTTGGAATATATTTTGAATAAAAAGAAAATTTAATAATTCATATTATTATTATATATATGTGATGACTTTAATTTATGAAATATTTTGGAAATTTATTAAATCATTATGAATAAAAAAAAAAAGAAAAATTAAAAAATTATATATAGAGAATATGATTTAAAATCTGAATATCATTATTAAAGAAAATATGAAGATGAATCATATGATTTGCCAATATATTTTAAGTCAACTAATTAAATTAATTCTAGAAATAAAAAAAAATTATATAAAGTTTTAAAATTAAAAATAAAATATTTTTAAAATTTATATAAAATTTGAAAATAAAAAATTGACAACTAATTAAATTAAATTAAGTGTAAAAATTTTTAAAAATATATATATTTTGAAATTTTATATAAAATATGAAAATAAAATTAATGTTTTTTATAAATTCAAAAATGTAAATGTCACATCAATGAAAATACATGACTTACAATTTGAGTTATTGTAGAAAAGAAAATATGAAGAATGATTATCGTTATTTTAATATTTTAAATATTTTTAAAATATATAATAATCTACTTTACCAAATTAAATTAAAGTAAATCGATATACTTAATTTATGGTAAAATCTAATACGCAACCAAAGAAATATTCACGTAAAATCAAATATTCAAGAAAATGAATAATAATATTAAGTTAAATTAATTTTTTTAATTTAAAAAAATAAAATACTTTTAACATTATTTATTTATTTTTTCCATATATTTTAGTTGGCATATGATTAAAAAAAAAAAAAAAATTATACTTCAAAAATTTCTAAAAATATATTAAAAAGTTATGATATCTGCACACGTGGTTCGTCTGTCTTGTCCGAAAACAATGTCCAATTTTCTGCATCTCATTTTTTTCGTCGACAATTGTGAAATAAAACAAGGGAATCAATGATTCACAGATAAAGATCAATGTGGACGAGGAGTAATGGGAAATTGGAAATTGCAAATGAATGCGGGTGTGGTATTGGGCAGCAACGCTTCCATGTGATATGTTGTAGATATAAAACACTTTTGCATTGAATTACTCAATTCTCAATACAGATGAACTCGATACGAAAATATTTATTACTTGTTAAGGTTTTGTAATAAAACTTTACATCTTCTGGTAACTAGAATGAAGATAAATTATATTTAAAACTAAGATAAATTATATTAAATTTTAAATATATGGAAAATTTTAAAAATAAAAAATAAGTAATGACAGTCAAAATCGAATCCTATATACCTGCCGTGGGCAGGAATACAACTCGGGGTTCTACACAAGCGCCTGGCCAAAATGTAAAAGAATGTTAAAGAAGATGGTGACAAACGGGTTCATAATCTATATAAAACACAACTCGGGGTTCTACACAAACGCCTGGCCAAAATGTAAAAGAATGTTAAAGAAGATCAGTGACAAACGAGTTCATAATCTATATAAAACACAACTAGACCTACATATACATATAGCTATGACACATGCATAGCTAATATATACTCTTTTTATTTAAAAGAATCAAAGTGGCAGTAAAGTACAAAAGCAAAGGAAATAACGTTTACTTATTAAATTAATTTAATAAATATGACAAAGTCATACATAGTTTATACATTTTTTTTATTTAAAAAAAACTTTTTTTTTCTTTTTTAAATACAGTATAATAGCAAAGGAAATAAGATTTAATTATTAAATTAATTTAGTAATGTGGTCAAATCAATTAAATGAATATGAATATAAATATTTTGTATAGTCATGTTTAGAGTGGAGCATCATATTATTATTAAAAGTAAAATGTTTATTACCTAAAAGATTAGAAGGGATTGGGGTAGTTATTTCAATTTTAGGAAGAATTAAAAACTAAAGTTTAAAAGAAAATTAAATTGACAAAAGAAAGATATTTTATTTAATTGATTTTATGACTTGTAATTGATAAATTAATTTAATTAGGTTGATTTGTTATAAATATAAATTAATTTATTAAAATTATATATAAATATTTGTTGATGATGTGAATTAATTAATATACTAAAGAAATGAACACAATAAAAAAAATATATTTACAATTTATTTAAAATAATTAAAATATTAAACATTAGGTTTATTATCCAATAATTTTCCTCTAATAAAACTTAGAAACCATAATATTATGGTTCATTATCCACACTTATGTGTGGGTGAAAACCCTTATCTAAGATAAATTACTATCTATTGATATAATATTTAAAAAAGTACTTATTTAGAGAAACAATGCAAATAATAGGAACTGAAGAAGTGTTAGAAACCTAATATGTTTAAGCATTATGTCACTCTTTTCCTTTAAACAAACAAAGAATACATTATTTATAATATCATGAAAGACCAACAAAGAATCCCCACACATAAACATAAATAAATCAAATACAGTTCTTTTATGTATGATCCAATTCTTCTCATTCAATAAGATCATCCCCACTTTGAATCACATGTTGAATCTTCCTTTGTGGCGGGGATAAAGATTGAGCAAAGCGCATCTAGTGAAAAATCAAAAGCACCACAATATGTAATTGATATATCCATCAAGGGGATACAAAAACCATTTTAGATGATATTAGAAATTACAACATTGTCCAAGAAGTGGAATATTGATTTAGAGAAGAAATTTGAGATCGTAAGAGTGTTGAAGGTGGATGGAGACTGCGAAATTCCAAGAGAGTTAAAATTTTGATATTGTTTTTTTGTGTTAGATAGATCCATTTGGGACATTTAGAATGTGCTAGGGAAAGAGAGTATTATAATGTGTATAAGTGACATAGAAAGAAAGACAAAAATAAGTAAATAATTAAAGAAAATGAGTGTTGTAGGGAGGGAGCTCAAGCATTAAGGATGTTTGATCTTACTACGACCACTATAGCAAGAGAAATATTCCAAACTCTATATTAAAATGTAAGTAGAAGAATGAGGAAGGGGTTCCTTTGACTTAATTTGGAAAAGAGACTCTAAGTTTCCTATAAAGAAGATTGTTAATGGCCTTTGACATAATTTGGAAAAGAGACTCTAAGTTTCCTACAAAGAATATTGTTAATGGCCTCTAGGGATATGAGACTATATAAGTCTTTGTATTATTGTATAGTAATAGATTAAGAATTTCCATTCTATTGTTGGTTTTCCTATTTGGATTTCCAAGGTACATCATTGTCTCATATTGTCAATTTCTATGTGGATTCATTTAATCCATGTGTGATCGAATTTATTTCATTTATTGGTTAAATAATTGTTTGAGGATGATGACTACATATATAAAACTAACTCTCTACTCTTTGTCACCAAAGCAATAGTGTCCTAACAACACTAATGTTTTTTATTCCTCAATCATATACAATAATTGGTTTAATTTGATGCTTATTTCTTGAGCTTTTTTTTTTGTGAGATAGAGCAACATTATCATATTGTGATTATTTTTTTATGAAACAAGTTTCCATGTCTCATTCATTGGGAAAATACCCACACATAACAATGTCTTAATTTACATAGTGGTATTTTATGTATAATCTTTTTATTATGTATGGTTGTCATTATGTTACAAGTAAAGTGCATAAGATATGTCAAGTCTAGTATCCATTTTGTTAATTGATCATTGTCTATAACAAATGTTTCCTTTGGAGTGTATTATGATTTGATGATTTGTGGTGGGAAATCATGAGTAATGAATATTGACTCAAAATCATGTTGTGTGAATTCGTTGTTGTGTGTTGTAGATTTGTTACTTGCTTCAATGATGATATATCATGTGGATTCCCATTAATTAATACTCAGACAATAGTTTTGATAATTTAATTGAATAGTTGGATTCAATTAATGCGGCTAAATGTTGTACATAGAAATCCTAGAGCCAACATGGGAATTGATCTTCACTATACATTAAACCAATAAGAAATCAAATATGCCCCTATTAGAATTTGACCATCAATTGATTACACCACCAAAGGATTGTCAAATGGTGGTAAGAGATAGTTGTTGAAGTGGTGTGAGTTTCAATGTGTGAACCAGAATGTGACCACAAGATACAACTTCCATTAATGCATTGCAATTTTTTTTCATTAACCAAAGAAATATTTCTCATGTCCTTTTCCTTAACTAATTATGTATGCCACAATTGACAATTGTCTCAGGCCACCCATCTCAGAGTTGGTAAATATCGATGGTGAATATTTGATGGTTGTTGGCGAATGTTTTTATTCTTTTGAATGAGTTCTTAAATTAGTATTGCTATCATATACCTCTCCCATAATTCTCTATCCATTGGCTCAATGAAAGAGGACATATGCATTCTTTCTTGATTTTATTTTTTCTTATTTCCTAACCATTGGGATTCCCCTGAAGCTGCATTTAGTTCAAGTAACTAATTGAGGTCATTCCTTACTCTTGCATACCCCTTCGATGGCGATAATATACAATTAATCCTTTGAACACTTTCTTTTATTTTCATCTAGTTTCAAATAAAATTGGGTATAGATCCCAACAGATTGAACATCAAATTTTTTCTCTCAGGGGGTCATTCAATCAAAGAAAACCTTAGGAATTTTCTTGAGTTTCACATAGGAAATAAATAAATATATGCATATAAATTAAAAGAAAAATTATAGGTGTATACTGAATATAATATATAAACCCTATGTATGATAGAAATTGGAATGCATCAATGTTCTTCATTATCACATAATATGAGAACAAATATATGATTTTATTTTCCATAGAGGATTCATGTCGATGAAATAAGTGGGATATAATTACCTTCTTTATGGATGATGAGGTATCAAAACAATTTAATCTTGAACATGAAACAATTTTCAAAAATTGAAGAGAAGATAGACTCAACACATGGTTATTAAAAAAATATAATGGTTAGAAGACTATAAAATCATCATTATGCTACTTCAATAATAAAACATGCACATCAAGGAGAAGGCCCAGATGTTTGAATGAAGGATATAATAAATGGAGAAGATCCTTGAGACCTTAGCAAGATTACTTCCACTATTAAATAATAGTTTTTTTCAATGTGAAGACACCCTCACTACTACCATGGAAGGTTGGGATAAGAGTAGAGTTTGGATTATGAAATTTAGAGAGAATTCCATTCATATGGATAACTAGTAGGATGAGGGGATCAATAAAATGATGATTCATCCACTCTAAGAATTGGCAACAATGGAGAAAGCATTGGAAAGTATATAGTAAATTTTCTAAGAAAGAAAGGAAGAAAAACTATCCATATGGATTTTGATCGACAAAAAATTATCTCATATGTTAATGAAAAGGTCTCTATGTCAAAGATTTGGACTAGATATGTATAGTGAAACTTGAATGAGATCAAATGGATGTTGTATGAGAAAGCTATGGTGTTATGAAGTTTTGGAAACATAAGGAAAAAGAGGCAATAGGGTGGACACATGGCATCATGAGGGAATGACATGTGGTATTAATTACATGAAATGTGTCAGTACAGACACGACACATAGAATTATAAACTAAAAAGAATTGGTACGAATGTTGACACGGCCTGTTGACTGGACTATACAGATGTTGACATGGCATGTAGACTTGACCATATAGATGCTGACATGGAATGTTGACTTGGTTGTACGGATGCTGACATGGTATGTTGACTAGTTTATAGAGATGCAGACATGGCAAGCTTGTTGGGTTATATGGGTGCTGACGTGGAAGTTCGTTTGGAAGGGTGACGTGACATTGATTAGCAAGGTGACATGGTGCTAGTTGAGATGGCATGTTTACATGATCACCACATGGAACAATTAGGGTTTTCCACATGGCATGCCTAATTTAGGCAAAAGGGGCTTATAAAATTTGAGAAGTTTAGGTGGGTCGATTGAACCCTCTACCTTGTCACCAACCAACCAACGTTCCATCATTGTACTAGTAGTGTTAGTCGTTATGGATAACATGATATGTTTTATTTAAAGTGATTTTTTTTATGTATAAATTCCAAATATGGAGGTGTGTGGGCTTGACCGCACGACCTCCAACAACAAACCCAGTATTTTAACTAATGCGCGAATCGTTTGAAACTTAATATGGTGTGTGGTCACAACATATTTATTATCCACTTATTACAAAAGCCCACAAAATTTGAATGGCCGCGGGTTTGAACCGTCCATTGGTCCTATAAAAACCAAACTCCTTTGGCCATACATAAAGGCTGGTGATTGTGTAATGTAACAACACAATTTTCTTTATGGTGTTGTTGTTTTCTCTATATTTTATTCTGTTTAACTTTTGCAAGTAATTTCATAAAGCATTAATATTTGAGATAAGTTAATTCACGTTTTAATTATTTTCAATCAATTCAATGGATTTTTGGATAACAAAGGAACCTTGTATTGCAACTGAAAAATCCAACACCATAACCAAGACATGCATGGTAAGTTTATTATTTTCGTACCTTTCCAAGAAAATTTTGGTGATGTTGAAAAGAATACAAGAGGAATTTGTTCCAAGTTGTTAATGCACATGCGATACAATAGGCAAGGTCTAGGCATGACAAGACAAATAATCCTAATCCCCATTTTAGTTGAGTTAATGTTCAATCGTGAAAGCCTAGGTTTTCAAGGAAGAGAGGAAAAGTTCATGAAAACCAAGATCACATTTTTAAAGGAAAAATACACGAAATAATTTCCATGCTCATTATAATAAAGAGTAGTAGTGAACGAATGTGGAAACACACACAATCATATCCTTCTTGTGGTAGATTTCATAAGGGTAGGGACGACAAAATTGCAAATTCTTATACTAAACAAACACTTAGAAGACATAGAAGTCATAGCAAGGTAATCAACCATAACAAGAAGAATAACAAAAAGACGTATACATTAATTAAGACTTTCCCATCTCTTATTCCTACAAGACGAAAATCCATAGAGATAATCACTATTGCTACTTAGAGGTATGCTCATTCCATGGGAAGAAAGTTCATCTTAAGGAATATTATTGGAATACGCAAGCTACATGCCACAAACCAGATTGATTTAAAAGGAAGAATGGAAATAATACTTCCTCGATCCAATAGTGAAATAAAAAACACATGCAAAGAAATAGCATGTCAAGTAGTTTGTACAATACTTCCAAGAATTTTTTCGACCGCTAAAATTTTAGCGGAAATTGAGAAATAAAGTATTGGAGTATTACTCAGTATTAGCACAATAATTCTTCGTAATTACGCAGAGCAATTTTTTTGTAATTACATCCTTGCTTGGTAGTCAAGAATGTGTGAAAACATAATTGAATATTATTGTGTATATAAAAAATAAGTCATATAATCTTCAAATTTATTCGGTCTTAAATTTATATTTCATTCAATATATTAATCAAAATGTTGTTATAATATATATGATATAATATATTAATTAAAGGGATAAAAATTATATTTCATTGAATATATTAATCAATCTTTTTTAACCAATTGAAATAATTTACAGTCATTTTCGTTTCTTGCCTAAGAATGTATGTTCATGTCCATGTTCAGAGAACCGTTATAAGAATAACCAAAAAGAAAAAAAAATGATGAAATTTAAAAAGGTTGCAACCAAAACTCAGACATCCTCCCCATAATGGCAATGACCCTTTGTCATATTTAATCATTAATTCACAATCAAACAGTAAATTCAAGTAAAAAATAAAACTCTAAAGATTAAAATAAAAACCAAAAACAACATTCCAAAAGCTTAATACATACATTCAAAAACAATAATCTCATAAGAAAAAAAAAACTCTTTCAATATTGAAAATTCCCTATCTCAGAAATGAAACATTATTAAAAAAATATCAATATTTTTCATCTATACAAACTGATTGAAAATTTCCATATTTAAAGAACGAAACATTATTAAAAAAAATCAATATTTTTCATCTATACAAATTGATATTTAATCATGAGATCCAACGCAGAATGAAACATTATTAAAAAATATCAATATTTTTCATCTATACAAACTGATATTTAATCATGAGATCCAACGCAGATAGAGCAGATCATTTATAATCACACATCAAACCAAGCGGTGGCGAAATGGCAACCCAAAGCTTCCAAATGACCTTAGAAAAAATTATCTTTGAACATGTAAATTAAAACGCCCAGAATAAAGATGAAAAGCCCAGATAAACGTGGAATCGAGAGTAATCTAGTATAAATTGCATTTCATGGTAATTAGTTATACCAGGAGGCCTTGAAATTATCAAAACCTGTAAATGAAACGAATTATCTTTTAACATGTAAAATAAAATGCACTCCAGCAGAAAGGTGAAACGCCAAGATAAACGCTTCATAACACATGGCTTTGGAAACCTTTAAATTAAATAGTTGCCGTACATTTCTCTCCTTAGTGTGCTATTACCTTAATTTTTGTTAATCAACTTTAATCTTTGTTAATCATGATAAATGGATGTTTTTATAATAACTAGTAAGTTAATCATTAAAACCACATTCATTTTATTTCTTGTAAATAAAAAAAATACACTAAAAACCTATTAAACGTGTCTATTTCTAATAAATGTACGACTATCAACCTGAAATTTATATTGTGTGCGTTCAATTTTCTGAGAGAGGATAATTGTAAAGGTTCGTAATCTTGTAGAGCATATCAAATATTTATGGTAAAAATTGCTCTAAACTTAGAAAAGAACTTTATAGCAAGGATCGACTGTAATTTAAAATCGGGGCCAATAATCTGGTCTCAATTCTTTGAAAAAATCAAAGAAAAAGATACGATGCCGGAGCATGTTCCCGGAATCGAGAGAGTTGAAAAACGATTTAGGATGAAATTTGATAGTGATCAACAGCTTATTCTCAAATCCCCATTCTCTTTTACGGCATATTCTGAAAACCGAGTCACATGGTTTCATTTTTGGATTGGACTCCTTTACCCATCGTCATGTCTTTAACGAAAGTATTTACGTTCAAAAAAGAAGATCCTCCAGGGAGGATGGCCTTCACTGCAGTCTCCTTGATAATGAGAACGTTGTCTCTCAACTTCTTTCCTTCCGGTGTTCTCATCATTCTCCTCATAACATCCTCTACCTCTTCTTTCATGACCACCTTCTGGTCATCTACCTCCACATCCTCGAAAGCCAAACCGATTTTCCACACGTCTTTGGAGAATCTGCTGTTGAGAAACTGATCGGCAAAGTATGGGAATCCCACTACGGGAACTCCCATGTTCATTGCCTCCAAGGTAGAGTTCCATCCACTGTGTGTGAGGAACAAACCCACTGAGACATGGGCAAGTACTTTCGGTTGTGGCGCCCACTTCACGAACAGTGCCCGCCATATTAATAAATTAATATATTTATAAAATTATAGATTCTATACATTTATATAAATATACATAAATAAATTAATATATCTATAAAATTATAGATTCTATACATTTATTTATTTAAATATTTTTTATATAAATAAATTAATATATCTATAAAATCAAAATTAAAAATTCTACGCATTTATTTATTTAAATAATTATAAAAGACGAATAATGTTAAATAAATAATAATAATAATTTATTTTATTTACTTTATTGTCTATTTTATGTAAGATAATTTATTTTTAATTTTAAATAAAAATAATATAGTTAATTTTATTTAATTTATTTTATCTATTCAAAATAGAGCTACATTGCAATTATATATCTTTTATTTAAATATTTGTAATAGTATGAATCTTCAATCATACTATATATATATATATTATTTAATCATACTATATATCTTTTATTTATATATTTGTAATAGTATGAATCTTCAATTATTGTAACTATATAATTTTTATTTAAATATATGTAATAATATCATTATTTATAAATTATAATATCATTCTTTATAAGTTAAGTGTTTTAATATATTTGAAAATAAAAATAATATTGAATCATTTATATTTGTATTTTTTCTTTTTTAAATTATATATATTTTTTAATATCAAAAATATATATAATTTTATAATATGATGATTTTAATTTACAATTTATTTTGGATGACACTAAGAAGGTTGAAGATGAAAATCACTTTCTCTTAGATTTTCCATTCTATACCCATATTAGATCTCATTTTCAAAATATTTTTCACACTACCAACGTTCCTAACCTCTTAACTCAACAAAAGTATGGTGATCTTGGAAAGCTTCTCTTAATTCTTTTCGAGCATAAAAACAAAATTCTAAAGAATAACAAGTAATCACTTACCCTTTTAAGGTCCCATAGATCAATTGGGTCTTAGTGGACGTTAATCATCATCATCATCATCATCATGTATAAATAGAAGTATTAATTTACATTAATGTATAATGAAATTAATTAATTAAATGATACATTAATATAATGTATTAATCATAAAATACATTAATGCATTACTAAAGTATTAATGTACTATTAAAATAATACATTAATAATACATTTAATGCATTAATAAATAAATTACTACATATAAAAATATTAATACACTAATAAAATAATACATTAAATTAAATTAAAATTATTATTATTATTATGATTAAAATTAAATTTATTATTATTATTATTATTATTATTATTATTATTATTATAAAATAAATTCAACTACAAATAACACTAATTTTAATATAACTCTAACCCCATTTTTAATAAAAATAATATTAACCTTAATATTATCTTAATTTCACCTTTAATATAACTTTAATCCTACTTTTAATAAAAATAATATTAACCTTAATATTACCCTATTTTTTTTTTGTTATACTTGGAAATTCCCCATTATTTTTGTTATACTTGAGAATCCCCCATTATTGTTATACTTGCATTTATGATAAATGTTTTCATGTAAATATTAAATATGCTAAGCATTTATGACTAAATGATCCAAGCATTTATGACTAAAAGGTCTAGGTATTCTAGGTTTCTTAAAAATAAAAGTGCATCTTCATTGTATTTATGTTAAATGACTTCATCTAAATATTAAGTTTGTTGGGCGAAGGATTCACTATGAAAATTTAAGAGTCAAATATATTAATTTAACTAATTGATTTAAATACATCTTAGAAATAAATTAAAGAATATGGTCGTATTAATTTAAAAGGACTTCCAACGCAAATACTAGTAGGCAAAAGTTGGCTTGAGGATCCATTCCTCGAGATAAATTCGAGGATATAAAAAACAATGTATCCTAATCATATTTATAGAATAATTCTTTGTAATTACACACTACTTACCACAATAATTATACGTAGGTAAGCAGAGTAATTTTTTATAATTACATCTTTGCTAGGTAATCAAAAATTGTGCCAACATATAATGGAATATTATTATGTATTTAAAAAATAAATTATATGATCCTCATATTTATTCTAAATTTATATTTCATTTAATATATTAATTAAAATATTATCATAATATATAGCATATATGATATAATATATTAATCAAAGTAGATAAAATTTATATTTTATCGAATATATTAATCAATCTTTTCTAATCAATTGAGATAATCTACAGCCCCTTTCTTGAGGAAGAATGTATGTTCATCCATGTCCATGTTCAAAAATCCTTTACACGAATAACCAAAAAGAGAAAGGAAAAAGATGATGGGATTTAAAAAGCATGTTCAGTATCGAATCAACCAAAACTCAAACATCCTCCCCATAATGGCAATGACCCTTTGTCATATTTAATCATCTGTCATAGTTAATTCACAATCAAACAGTAAATTCAAGTCAAAAATAAAAGTCAAAAGATTAAAATAAAAACCAAAAACAGTATTCCAAAAGATTAATGCATACATGCAAATACAATAGTCTCATAGGAAAAAAAAGTCTTTTAATATTGAACATTCCCTAGCTTAGGAATAAAACATTATTAAAAAAGCATCAATATTTTTCATATATACAAACTGATATTTAATCATGAAAGCTCCAACGCAGATAGAGCAGATCATTTATAATCATACATCAAAGCCAAGCGGTGGCGAAATGGCAACCCAAAGCTTCCAAATGCCTTTAGAAAAAATTATCTTTGAACATGTAAATTAAAACGCCCAGAAGAAAGATGAAAAGCCCAGATAAACGTGTAATCGAGAGTAATCTAGTATAAAGTGCATTTAATGGTAATTATTTATACCAAGTGGTCTTGAAATTACCAAAACTTGTAAATTTAACGAATTATCTTTCAACATGTAAAATAAAATGCCCAGACAGGTGAAACGGATCAGTTGATTGCATAAAACTAATTTTTTATAATAGTTAGGAAGTTAATTATTAAAATTAAGTAAAAAATATATTTTAATCATATTTAATTATGTTCATATAAAACATATTAAACAGTAAAAACCTATATTTATTTTGAATAAAACAAATATTTTAATCATATTTAATCATATCCATATAAAACATATTAAACATTAAAAACTTATTAAATATATCCATTTCTAAACAGTGTAAGCCTATCAGCCTAAAAGACTATATTGTGTGCGTTCAATTTTCTGAGAGAGGATAATTGTAAAGGTTCGTAATCTTGTGGAGCATATCAAATATTAATGGTAAAATTGCTCTAAACTTAGAAAATAACTTGATAGCAAGGATCGACTGTAATTTAAAATCGGGGCCAATAATCTGGTCTCAATTCTTTGAAAAAATCAAAGAAAAAGATACGATGCCGGAGTAAGTTCCCGGAATCGAGAGAGTTATACAACGATTTAGGATGAAATTTGATAGTGATCAACACCTTATTCTCAAATCCCCATTCTCTTTTACGGCATATTCTGAAAACCGAGTCACATGGTTTCATTTTTGGATTCGACTACTTTACCCATCGTCATGTCTTTAACGAAAGTATTCAAGTTGAGAAATGAAGATCCTCCAGGGAGGATGGCCTTCACTGCAGACTCCTTGATAATGAGAACGTTGTCTCTCAACTTCTTTCCTTCCGGTGTTCTCATCATTCTCCTCATAACATCCTCCACCTCTTCTTTCATGACCACCTTCTGGTCATCTACCTCCACATGCTCGAAAGCCAAACCGATTTTCCACACGTCTTTGGAGAATCTGCTGTTGAGAAACTGATCGGCAAAATATGGGAATCCCACTACGGGAACTCCCATGCTCATTGCCTCCAAGGTAGAGTTCCATCCACTGTGTGTGAGGAACAAACCCACTGAGACATGGGCAAGTACTTTCGGTTGTGGCGCCCACTTCACGAACAGTGCCCGCTCCTTTGTTCGTTCTTCAAAGCCCTCAGGTAAAATCGCACCCTGGCCTTCCGCGATATCCAGCCGGAGAACCCACAAGAATGGTTGTCCGCTGCCCTCTAGCCCTAGCGCCAGCTGCTCTAGCTGTTGCTCAGATTTCACAGCGATGCTCCCAAAGGAAACGTATATAACTGATCCTGGTTGTTGCATATCCAGCCATGTCAGACAACTCTCCTCCTCCTCCCACAGACTGCTGCAAGAATCCCTTCCTTCTAAAAAATTGGGAAGGAAAAGAGGTCCTATGGCAACAGCAGGACAGCCATTCAAAGAGAGTGCTGTTACTGCATCCCTCCCTTCGAGCTCCTCGAACGTGTTCACTAATACGTAGTCACCTTTACTTTGCTTCTGCGATTCATAGAGAAATGCATTCAAAGTAACGTCCGACGGATCCTGAGCGCGATACTGGGATATCAGGTCGCTTGGCTTCAAGGGCGGGATGCTGCCCGGGAGACAGGTGATGAGTTTTTCTGGATTGTTACTTCCGCTTACTAAGAAGTTACAAACAACGTATAGTCATTATCCTTGCAGAGCAAATGAAAATAATGGAATGAAAGCATTATGATCTATAGGAATAGAGTAAAGAAGAAAAGCTATGAATGCGGGTCTTATAGTGATCATGGACATTTACCGTGTAGTAGAATAGGTCGACATATCATATATGTAATTTAAAAAATATTCGACCATAAATATATTAAAAGATATATCTGAATAATAAATCTATCTAATTTTTTTCAAAAAGAGAGATAAAATTAGATCATAATAAATTAGTAAATAAATCTATTTTTATAAAATCTATATTCAATAAAGACTCGAAATGGACCGACATACCATTTACTGGAATATGTCCCTCAGAAACAAGGAAGTTGGCGTAGCATTGACAAATGGAGGCAGCAGCGCATACAGGCCAGAATATAACCCTGGGCACACCCATATTAGTTGCAACTTGCTCTGTGCAAGACATTGCACAGTCTGTCACGATAAACGTGATGGGTGGAAATGATGGTGATTTCCATTGAGCAGAGCTAAGAAGGTCCTCCAACGCGGGGCCTAACTTTTGCAGCGAAACCATTAACTCAGCCACGTTGGAGGTGCGGCCATGGTTGGGCGGTAAACCATCAGGAATAGACAGAAATCGAATTCTGCATCCTTGCTGCTCCAACTCGAGATTGTCTTTGGAAACAAGAGATTTACCTTTCTTTGAAGCTTCCACCATGCGTTCGTGTATCCACTCAGTATTGACGAAAGTGACAAAAACTCCCCTTATAGCCAGCAGCTGGGCCAAATTCATGAGAGGATTAACATGACCCTGAGCAGGAGTCGGCACAATTACTGCATGCAGAGCATGTTCCCCCTTTTGATTCATGATATTCATATCAATATTGCAAAACTTTATTCGTTTCTCTTCCTTTAATCAAATACCACAGTTTCTTTCTATGGATTTAACTGCTTACAATTTATTTTGAAAATATGCTCAAGTCAACTACTTTATATATATATAATAATATGAATTTAGAATCATATAATTTATATAGTTTAATATTGTTAAGATTTTTTGGAAATTATTTTTTTTAAGTGTTGGAATATATTTTGAATAAAATGAAAATTTAATAATTCATATTTTTATTATATATATGTTGACATTAATTTATGAAATATTTTAGAAATATGTTCAAGTCAACTCATTATATTAATGATTAAAATTAAAAAAAAAAATATTTTAAAAATATATTCAAGTCAACTCATTATACTAATGATTAAAAGTAAAAAAAATAGAGAATATGATTTAAAATCTGAACATCATTATTAAAGAAAATATCAAGATGAATCATATTTTTTGGAAATATACTTTAAGTGAATTAATTAAATTAATTCTAGTGAATTAATTAAATTAATTCTAGTGAATTAATTAAAAATAAAATATTTTAAAAATTATAAAATTTGAAAATAAAATATTGTCAACTAATTATATTAAATTTAAAAATTAAAATTTAAAAAAAAAATTATATTTTAAAAATTTATATAAAATTTGAAAGAAAAAAAAATTATAATGAGTGACTAAATAGTGAATCTCACATCAATGAAAATACATGACTCACGATTTGAGTTATTGTAGGAAATAAAATATGAAGAATGATTATTGTTATTTTAATATTTTAAATATTTTTAAAAATGATTTATTTTTAAATTATATAATAATTTAATTTACCAAATTAAATTAAAATAAACTAATATGCTTAATTTATGGTAAAATCTAATACTCAACAAATGAAATATCCACGTAAAATCAAATACCCAAAAAATGTTGAATAACATCAAGTTAAATTAATCTTTTTAATTTAAAAAAATAAGATACTTTTAACATTATTTTTTTCTTCCTATATTTCAGTTGGTATATAACTAGCACAGCCGCTAACTTGCAACTGAGAACGCCGAAAGGTATCAGTAATCAGTATGTGGTAATATGAAAAAAAATCACATTCATTGATTTGGGAGGACGACTAAGAATATGCCAGCATCTTGAATTGTTAACCATCAGATTAGAAATTTAGATTAAAAGCTGATTAATTGTGCTCATTGTCAATAGGTATACGCCTTTCGGCGTAAAAATAAAATAAATTATATTAAATTATAGATTTATATTATATTTCAGTTGGTATATGAAAATAAGATAAATTATATTAAATTATAGATTTAAAACTAAGATAAATTATATTAAATTTTAAATATAGGGAAAAATTTAAAAATAAAAAATAAGTAACGACCGTCAAAATCGAATCCTATATACCTGCCGTGGGCAGGAATACAACTCGGGGTTCTACACAAGCGCCAGGGCAAAATGTAAAAGAATGTTAAAGAAGATGGTGACAAACGGGTTCATAATCTATATAAAACACAACTAGACCTACATATAGATATAGCTATGACACATGCATAGCTAATATATACTCTTTTTATTTAAAAGAATCTGAGTGGCAGTAAAGTACAAAAGCAAAGGAAATAACGTTTACTTATTAAATTAATTTAATAAATATGACTAAAAAGAATCTAAGTGGCAGTAAAGTACAAACGCAAAGGAAATAACGTTTACTTGTTAAATTAATTTAATAAATATGACAAAGTCATACACAGGTTATACAGTTTCTTAATTTAAAAGACATATATATATTTTTAAATAGAGTATAATAGCAAAGGAAATAAGATTTAATTATTAAATTAATTTAGTAATGTGGTCAAATCAATTAAATGAATATGAAAATAAATATTTTGTATAGTCATGTTTACAGTGGAGCATCATATTATTAAAAGTAAAGGGATTGGGGTAGTTATTTCAATTTTAGGAAGAATTAAAAACTAAAGTTTAAAAAGAAATTTGAATTGAAAAAAAACAGATATTCTATTTAATTAATTTTATGATTTGTAATTGATAAATTAATTTAATCAGGTTGATTTGTTATAAATATAAATTAATTTATTAAAATTATATATAAATATTTGTTGATGATGTGAATTAATTAATATATTAAAGAAATGAACACAATCAAAAAGATATATTTACAATCTATTTAAAATAATTAAAATATTAAACATTAGGTTTATAATCCAATAATTTTCCTCTAATAAAACTTAGAAGCCATATTATGGATCATTATGCACTTATGTGTGGGTGAAAACCCTTATCTAGAATAAATTACTCTATATTGATATAATATTTAAAAATGTATTTATTTAGAGAAATGATGCAAATAATAGGAACTGAAGAAGTGTTAGAAACCTAATGTGTTTAAGCATTATGTCACTCTTTCCCTTTAAACAAAGAAATAATACATTATTTATAATATCATGAAAGATGAACAAAGAATCCCCACACATAAACATAGATAAACCAAATAAAGTTCCTTTATGTATGATCCAATTCCTCTCATTCGATAAGATCACCCCCACTTTGAATCACATGTTGAATCTTCCTTTGTGGCAGGGATGAAGATTTAGAAAAGCGCATCTAGTGACAAAATCAAAAGCACCGCAATATGCAATTGATATATCCATCAAGGGGATACAAAAACCATTCTAGATGAAATTAGAAAGTACAACATTGTCCAAGAAGTGGAATATTGATTCAGAGAAGAAATTTGAGATCGTAAGAGTGTTGAAGGTGGATGGAAACTGCTAAATTCCAAGAGAGCTAAAATTTTGATATAGTTTTTTTTGGGTTAGATAGATCCATTTGGGACATTTAAAATGTGCAAGGGAAGGAACGTATTATAATGTGTATAAGTGGCATAGAAAGAAAGACAAAAATAAGTAGATAATTAAAGAAAATGAGTGTTGTAGGGAGGGAGCTCAAGCATTAAGGATGTTTGACTTTACTACCACCACTATAGCTAGAGAAATATTCCAAAATCTATATTAAAATGTAATTAGAAGAATGAGGAAGGGGTTCCTTTGATATAATATCGAAAAGAGACTCTAAGTTTCCTAGAAAGAAGATTGTTAATGGCCTTTGACATAATTTGGAAAAGAGACTCTAATTTTCCTACAAAGAATATTGTTAATGGCCTCTAGGGATATGAGACTATATAAGCCTTTGTATTATTGTATAGTAATAGATTAAGCATTTACATTTTGCTGTTGGTTTTCCTATCTAGATGTCCAAGGTAAATCATTGTCTCATATTGTCAATTTCTATGTGGATTCATTCAATCCATGTGTAATTGAATTTATTTCATTCATTGGTTAAATAATTGTTTGAGAGTGATGACTACATATATAAAATTAAATCAATTTCTATTGCTATCATTTACCTCTCCCATAATTCTCTATCCGTTGGCTCAATAAAAGAGGACATACGCATTCTTTCTTGATTTTATTTTTTCTTATTTCCTAACCATTGGGATTCCCCTTAAGCTGCATTTAGTTCAAGTAACTAATTGAGGTCATTCCTTACTCTCGCAGGCCCCCTCGATGGCGATAATATACAATTAATCCTTTGAATAGTTTCTTTTATTTTCATCTAGTTTCAAATAAAATTGGGTATAGATCCCAACAGATTGAACATCAAACTTTTTCTCTCAGGGGGTCATTCAATCAAGGAAAACCTTAGGAATTTTCTTGAGTTTCACATAGGAAATAAATAAATATATCTATATTAATTAAAAGGAAAATTATAGGTGTATATTGAATATAATATATAAACCCTATGTATGATAGAAATTGGAATGCATCAATGTTCTTCATTATCACATAATATGAGAACAAATATATGATTTTATTTTCCATAGAGGATTCATGTCGATAAAACAAGTGAGATATAGCTACCTCCTTTATGGATGATAACATATCAGAACAATTTAATCTTGAACATGAAACAATTTCCAGAAATTGAAGAGAAGATAGACTCAACACATGGTTATTGAAAAAATATAGTGGTTGGAAGACTATAAAATCATCATTATGTCGCTTTAAGAATAGAACATGCACATCAAGGAGAAAGTCCGGATGTTTGAACGAAGGATATAATAAATGGAGAAGATCCTTGAGACCTTAGCAAGATTACTTCCACTATTAAATAATCGTTTTTTTTTAATATGAAGACACCCTCATTACTACCATGGAAAATTGGGATAAGAGTAGAGTTTGGATTATGAAATTTAGAGGGAATGCCATTAATATGGATAAATAGTAGGATGAGGGGATCAATAAAATGATGATTCATCCACTATAAGAATTGGCAACAATGGAGAAAGCATTGGAAAGTATATAGTAAATTTTCTAAGAAAGCAAGGAAGAAAAACGATCCATATGGATTTTGATCGACAAAAAATTATCTCATATGTTAATGAAAAGGTCTCTATGTCAAAGATCTTGACTAGATATTTATAGCACAACTTGAATGGGCTCAAATGGATGTTGTATGAAAAATCTATGGTGTTATGAAGTTTTGGAAACATAAGGAAAAAGAGGGGACAGGGTTGACACATGGCATCATGAGGGAATGACATGTGGTATTAATTATGTGAAATTTGTTAGTACAGACATGACACATTGAATTATAAACTAAAAAAATTTGGTACGAATGTTGACATGACATGTTGACTGGACTATATAGATGTTGACATGGCATGTAGACTAGACCATACAGATGCTGACATGGAATGTTGACTTGGTTGTATGTACACTGACATGGTATGTTGACTGGTTTATACGGATGCAGACATGGCAGGCTTGCTGGGTTATATGGGTGCTGACATGGAAGTTCGATTGGAAGGGTGAGGTGACATTGATTAGCAAGGTGACGTGGTGCTAGTTGGGATGGCATGTTTACATGATCACCACATGGACCAATTAGGGTTTTCCACGTGGCATGCCTAATTTAGAAAAAAAGGGCTTATAAAATTTGAGAAGTTCAGGCGGGTTGATTGAACTATCTAGCTTGTCACCAACCAACCAACATTCCATCATTGTACTAGTAGTGTTAGTTGTTATGGATAACATGATATGTTTTATTTAAAGTGAATATTTTATGTATAAATTCCAAATATGGAGGCTTGTGGGCTTGACCCCATGACCTCCATAAACAAACCCACTATTTTAACTAATGTGTGAACCGTTTAAAACTTAATATGGTGTGTGATCACACCATATTTATTATCCTTTTATTACAAAAGCCCACAAAATTTGAATGGTCACGGGTTTGAACCGTCGATTGGTCCTATAAAAACCAAACTCCTTTGCCCATACATAAAGGTTGGTGATTGTGTAATGTAGCAACACAATTTTTTTTTATGGTGTTGTTGTTTTCTCTATATTTTATTCTATTTAATTTTTGCAAGTAGTTTCATAAAGCATTAATATTTGAGCTAAGTTAATTCACATTTTAATATGGATTTTTGGATAACAAAGGAACCTTATATTGCAACTGAAAAATCCAACACCGTGACCAAGACATGCATGGTAAGTTTATTATTTTTTACCTTTCCCAAGAAAATTTTGATGTTGAAAAGAATACAAGAGGAAATTGTTCCAAGTTGTTAATGCAGTTGCAATACAATAGGCAAGGTCTAGGCATGACAAGACAAATAATCCTAATCTCCATTTTAGTTGAATTAAAATTCAATCATGAAGGCCTAGGTTTTGAAGGAAGAGAGAAAATGAAAACCAAGATGACATTTTTCAAAGAAAAATACATGGAATAATTTCCATGCTCATTATAATAAAGAGTAGTAGTGAACGAATGTGAAAACACACACAATCAAATCCTTCTTCTGGTAGATTTCATAAGGGTAGTGATGATAAAATTGCAAATTCTTATACTAAACAAACACTTAGAAGACATAGAAAGGTAATCAACCATATCAAGAAGAATAACAAAAAGAGGTATACATTAATTAAGACTTTCCCTATCTCTTATTCATACAAGATGAAAATCCATAGAGATAACCACTATTGCTACTTAGGGGTATGCTCATTCCGTGGGAAGAAAGTTCATCTTAAGGAATATTGTTGGAATACGCAAGCTACATGCCACAAACCATATTGATTTAAAAGGAAGAATGGAAATAACAGTTCATCAATCCAATAGTGAAATAAAAAACATATGCAAAGAAATAGCATGTCAAGTATTTTGTACAATAGTTCCAAGAATTTTTTCGACCGCTAAAATTTTATCGGAAATTGAGAAATAAAGTATTGGAGTATTTATCCCAAGGAGTGTGGAGAGTGAATATTAAATAGAATGAAGAGTTTCCTATGTCTCCATCCGAAATAATAGAGGTTTTATAGAGAATTATACCCACACAAGAGGATAGCATCCCTCCCTCTCATCATCACCCTAATGCCTAAATTAGTATAAATTCCATGTGCTTATTCTAAATACACCACCTATTTGGTAACAATGCCTCTCACCAAATCCCTTCTACAATGGTGTAACAATGTTAGGGTTTCATTAAAGAATGTAGATTAATTATGACAATAGTCCAACCTACTTGTTCAAACAATAATTGTATTGGGATTTCATTTTCTGCATGTCATGCAATTGCTATAGGATTGGAAGCCACATCTGACCCATAATAACCATGTTAAGATCTTAGTTGGAATATGTAGAGAGTAATTATGTCAAGATACAAACCACACATAGGGTAAAAAATCACATAATAATTCCACATTATGTTTGTTGTAGATTCCAAGTTAATATCCTAGCCAAGATATTCCTTGACCACAAAATAACTCCTTATTATACCCATCATGGGGCCTGGCATATAAAATTGTCATATAGATTGGGTGTTGATTAAAATCCATACACATTAAAAGTACAATTCAAATTATCAAGTACAAAAATGTTGATTGAAATTCATACATACATACATTTTTTTTCTTGCTACTTGAGTTACTCTTTTATATATTGAGTTACCATGTATTGTTGATGTATTATGCATCATTTTTATTAATGTTCCATCATTTTATCATCATCATAAGTATTTTAGAATCCACATTAGTGTCATTGTAATATCTCATTTTTTTTCTAAGATTATATTTATTTTCTATTGAATGTCCTTCCTATCATATTTTACATAATAAATCCATCTTAATAGGGTGTTAGGGTCTCCTTATTTTCTTACTAGAGTCTTAATAACATCCTAGTTGCATTAGTTTTTCATCATAGGTGTCTCATATTTGTTTTAATTATGTTGTATTGGCATCCTTACTTTTGAGCTTATGTTGTTGGACCAAATTACCAATGTGTCATTGAATGGCCATAAGATGCAAGTTGAAACAATAACTGGGCCTTGGATGGATTAACCATCAGATGTGTTGGACTTATGACACTAGATTACATCTTCGTGCACCCATGTACTATGATCTCATGGCCCATAAATTTTTTCAATGTAGGATCTCCAAAACTAGGGTTTTTCTTAGTAAGGGATAATGTGGGTAGCAATATCATGTGGTACTTAGATAAAAACACTTTCAGAAGATTACACATATCAATTATGATTCTCAGTTTCGATTTTGTGCCACAAGAACAAATTCCCAATGAGTCTATAAATCACCTTAGCAGGCGAGTTGCAACTCACCATAAAAATCTAAACATGCCTCAGATGGAAAAATAATTGGTTTTGATAGACCACTGACACCATATTGTGTCTAGGGGAACTACTCTCCTCTCATTTAGTTCACTCAAGTTTGATTTCTTCGAGGATCTCCAAAACTATGGCTTTTCTTATAAGGACAATGCAATGTTTACACTAGGGGTTGACTTTGAAAAACAACAAATGCATTCTCAAATGGGCCTTGAAAAAACACACTTGCATGAGCTTATGAAAATCAATTATATTTATTGGTTTCATTTTTATCCTCCCTCACCAAATTCCCAATATGTCCCTAAATGACATGTGGAGCTAATTTACAACTCGCTATAAAAATCTAATTGGGACTCAGATAGACGAACCGTCAATTGTGTTGGACTCCTGACACCATATTACACCTAGGGACACCCATATCATAGGTGTTTATTGCTTGAAAAATGGTTTCTTTGAGGATCTCCAAAAATAGGGTTTGCTCAGTAAGGGACAATGGAATTTTTGTAGTCGGGGTCGATTTTGAAAAAAAAACTAGCTCGAGTGATTGTGGGTAGAATGGCCATGTGGGCCTTGGAGTAAAAAACATACTTGAGCCTATGAAACTCAATTATGATTTTCAATTTTGATTTTCTTTCCCCTGAACCAAATTCCAAATGTGTCCCTCAATGACTTCAAGAGACGAGTTTCAACTCGCCATAAAAATATAACCATGTCTCTGATGGATGAACCATTGGTCATGTTGGACTCTCGACAGCATATTACACATAGGGGAAGTCCTCCCCTGACATTTGTTGGCCAAAAAATGTTTGTTGGATGATCTTTGGAACTAGAGTTTTGATTAGTAAGGGACAATGCACTTATTTGACTAGGGGTTGATTTTGAAAAACATTGGCTCAAGTGACTATGGGTCATGTGGTCATGTGGGCCTTGGATGTACACACTTGTGGGATATTTATAAACACAATTATGTTGATCTTATCAGATTTTTTACCCTTGGAACAACCTCTTAATGTGTCCCTAAATGGATACAAGAGGAAAGTCACAACTCTCCATATAAATCCAAGCAAGCCTCAAATGGGTGGTTCATCATTTTTATTGGTCTCCTAACACAATATTATAGAAAGGATAATCCCTCCCATATTATTTTGTTTCCCACAAAAATCTTTCTTGTACGATATTTAGAACTAGGGTTTTTCTAAGTAGGGGTTGACTTTGAAAAAACTTGTCTTAGTAGATTATGGGTATCATTTTCCCATGGGCCTTGTCGAATCACACTTGTGGGAGCTTATGGAACTCAATTATTGTTCTTATTTTCAATTTTTTTTACCTCAACAAATTTCCATTGTGTCCGTGAATGGCTTTAGGAGGCCATAAAAATCTAACCAGACCACAGATGGATGAGCCATTGTCTCCATTGAACTCCTAAAATAGAATTGAAGCTAGGAAAACCCTACCCTAGCATTCTATTTCCCATAAAATTCATTTTTGGATGATCTCTAGAACTAGGGTTTTTTTGAGTAACTAACAATTCTATTTTTACACTAGTGGTCGATTTTGAGAAACCCTCGCTCGACTGATTTTGGGTAGGATGGTCACATGGGCCTTGGAAAAACGCACTTGAGGGATATTATGGAACTTAATTAATTATGGAACTTAATTCCTAATGTGTCCATGAATGGCTTTAGGAGGTGAGTTGCATCTAGCCATAAAACTCTAAATGAGACTCATATTGATGCACCATCAGTTGTTGTGGACTCTTCAAACATGATTATAGATAGGGGAACCCCTATCCTATGATTTTATTACCCAGAAAATGTTTTGTTTCTTTATCTATGGAACTCTTAGGGTTTTTCTTAGTAAGGGAGAATGCAATTTTCGCACTAGTGGTCGATTTTGAAAAACATTGTCTTAGGTTATGGTCAATAGCATAGTTATGTGATATTCAGAAAAACACAATTGTGCTAGATTACATAGCCCAATTATACTACTCAATTTGGATTTTTTTTCAGTTGGACCAAATACCAATGTATCCTACAAATGTTTTGTATCATTTTAAGATTCAATCACCAAATCATTGAAAATACATGATTGCCCCTCACTGATATGATAATATTATGCTACATATCTAATATATTTGTTGTATTTCTACAGGCTATTTATGGAATAAAAATATAATATTGTTGTGTTTCTACATGTCGTGGTATCATACAATGTTGAACCATGTTCACCTAGGATGGATATATCACCCTCTTCATAGGTATCATGTGTCGAGTTAAATCTTGTTTAAATATGAATTTTTTTATACTTTTATGGTTGAATTTAAAAATTTTGTACTAATAAAAATATTATAAATAAGTATGCGGGTTATTTCATTCACTTCTATGTCACCTATACCACCACCAACCCATTCACTACCACTACTGACATTCCCCTCATCATTTTCCCCTCTCTACAAGACATGTATGGTCCTTGGTAAATCATCCTCGACTCTTGGTATGATGCTTTCCACTCCAAGTTTTTATCCATCCCTCATTCAACCCATGGGGTTTTATCACCATCGACCCTCACCACCTTTACCGTCCCATATGTTCATAGTGTTTTGACCCATAGGCCACCAACCAATCCTCCCTGTTTGAACTCAAATTGTTTTATCCATTCAGATTGTACCACTTTACTCTCACACATCACCCCATCCATCATCTGATGTAGATAACATAGTCCATGAAACAAAAAATGTTTCCTTGGAGCATCTTGTATAACCAAGTGCTCCATCTGGTAGTGACTCTTCGTTTTTTATTGAGTTTTCATGATGATATTGTTCATTGATGAATTGTTTATGTATCATGAATGGAATTTATTTTGTTCATTTTTGTTTAAATGTCGTGCTTTGATTCTTGTAATTACTGCATAGTGGCATAACTAAGAGATTAGGTTCATGAAGGAGGAAAAAAACATCACAACTATGGGTATCATTTGTGGTGAGTTTTCTTAACTTAATTCATAAAGTTTCATTTTTTAAGTTGATTAATTCATTGTGGAAAAAATTTATTAGAATGTTGCTTCTTTGTCTAGTCTCTAGAGAGATGAACCACAACCAAGCACATAACAACTAAAGGTCTGTCTTATAGTAAGAGGATAAATATCGAATTTTGAGATGCACTTGATAGTTGTGAGGGTGACAATGGTCAATGAGTGATCAATGAGTGTCTTTTTTGTATCTAGAGCACCATATTCCATTCTCCCATGTTTGGGCACTTACTTCCATTTTGTTAAAAATGTACAGTTGAGATGAGTATATATATATATATATCATGGAATATGTTCAATGAATTGAATTGTTTGTTGATTTGATGTTGATGAATGATTATGATGATGATTATGTTTTTTTTCATGATGATAATGATCATTTACCCGTATACACTAGCAAAGAGAAAACAAATAAGTATCATCTCATCTAATTAATATCATCACATTCATCAATTTTCCATTGGGCCTACCTACTTGGACACAAGACATTTGTTGATATATGTTAAACCAATTATGTTCAAAACAATTTTGTATCTTGATGCAATTTCTATCGTGTATATGTAACATTGAATGTTAGCTAAGTCACTTAATAGAAGGAAATGGGACACAAAAAATAATACCTTGTTACATTTATGGAAATTAGACCAAATGAACCATAATTCAACAATCTTCATGATGAATTTGTTTTGTTTCATTGCACATGTTTGATTCAATTTTGGGATACCCACATAAATTTTCTCCAACAGTGATCCCAAACTTATTGCCAACTCATCATAATCTCACTTCATTTTTTATCTTTTCCTCCACTATTATAAAAAATATAAACAATTGGTCAAAGCTTATGAATCTAAATTGTAATGACATTGGGAGCTTATTAGTAAGACTAATTACAAATGAGTTGATGAATGCCAATTTTGAAGAGAAAAAAATATACATTGAGCAAGCCCATGTGAATCTAGTCATCTATCTTTTTTCATGTTCACATATTCCATCTTATTAACAACATTGGACATTTTGATTCATAGTTATTTTATTTCATTCATAATGCTATGTGTTGTCCTCTTAAAATTCATGACATGGTTATATCCTTGGTATCTAATGTAATTATTACTAAATAACATATTAGTGGTCCTATCAACCATTTATTTTGTAATTCATGGAAACCCCACTAATACAATAGTTAATGGGAACAAAACATATAACTAATAATTGAATGTAAATATCTCAAAAATCCACCAATCATGTACAAGTTTGGTCAATCTCATCATAAAGATGGTGCATCTAGATTTTATTTGTTTCGCATAAAACTATTTAATGATTATGTTTAGGATTAAAATATTTATTAATATTCCTATGATGGGGGGACACCTGGGGAATGCTTGTCACATGGAGAGTTGGAAATGAGGGAAGTTAAATCCCCTCGCCACCCTCCCACTCTGTCTATTCAAAATGTATAATATTCATTTCAGGTAGATCTCAGTGCACCGAGACTGGTTGGAAACATTAATGGAAATTCAAGATTGGCCCTTTGGTACAGGTACGACACAACAACTATGCATTACCCTGGAATTTATGGATGCCCAGGTCCTCACTTCCCTCATCATCATGCAGGTATCTACTCATTATTGCTTTTATATCCAGAACTTGTCTTTAGTTTTCATTCTCCCCTCGTTGTTATGCTCCAATCACGAGGATCTCCTCTAACTCTCCTTCTGTCGATTACCAACACTTCTAGCCTCTCCTCTGTCAATTTTTCCCCCTTGAGATCAGCCTCGTGATGCCTCATGAGAGAGGCAAGTCTCGACGTGGTCCAACCTACTACAATCAAGTAGGAAGGCATGAGTGCAGAGTACCAACCTCTCTCTTTTTGAATACAGGAAGTAGCTCTACCCACTATCCCCAATCTGGGCAAAACTAGTGTGAGGATGCTCAAGCTAAGTTTCTCCTATCTAACACAGAGAAAATATATGGGGTTTTCATAGTGGAGAAGGAGATTCCTTCTATCTAGGAGGAAATTCCACCTAATTTCTAGAAGACCACCATGGAGAAATGACCACATATAGGTACCATTTTCCCTTTGAATTCCGTCGAGTTGACCATGACAGGATGTATAGTAGAAGAGGAAATCCCTCCTTTGATGTTGTATTACTGTAATAAATCTCCCAAACCCAACGATGAGGACCTAGGGATAAAGTGGGGAGATTGTTGGAGTGAAGAGGAAACCCATAGAGAAATATACATAGGAGTGCAAGTTCACCCAACCCTGGGAAACCATGACCTACATGTCTCATGCACACTCACGAAGGATCTTTTGGTCTTAATTTTTGAGATGAGAAGAAACTTGGTAGAGCAGTTGCACAACCATCATATCCTCAATAACCATCTAGACTTTCTGTTCAACTCCCTATCAAGATATCTCGTGAAAAGCGGCTTTCTGACATGATGACAACCATACCCCTTCAAAATTTGTCAGGATGGACATCCGGGTTCGCCTCATCTCTAGTCTCTTTACTGTTAATTTATGTGGTTCTAGCTACAAGTTTTTTGTGTAAATTAGACTATGGTTCATTATTTGGTCCTTGAACAATGTTGACCACCTGTTCTGGTTTCCATGCATGTGGAAGAACAAGTGGCGAGTCCTTTTTTTTCCAGACATTTGTTGATTTCTGGTCCTTGAACAATGTTGTCCACATCTTCTAGTATTCACATATGCGGTATAATAGGTGGAAAGTCTTGGTGTATCCTCAGACATGTGTCTCTTCTTTTTGCTAGCGTAAGGTAATGCAATCTTTTTATTTACAAAAAAAAATAAAAATTATTAATCTTGGTAAAATATTGAAATTTGTTGCAATGTCATGTGACATACCCACACCAAATCTACTCAACTACTCAAAATTGTCACAAGAATTCATTTCCTATCAAAGTCCATTTACTTTCATATTTAATCAAGTGAAATACAAGCTTCATGATCTATTGGATAATTCCATGGAGTCTACTTCTTCAACAAAGAAATCTAGCATAATGTGGAACAACACTTCTCATCTTTAACACAATGGGGACCAAGCTCATTAGAGGTAATGATTGATCGATGCATATAATTTTTTTCTATTGTAGAAATGTTCAAATTTTTAGTGAAATATAATAGTGTTATTAGTAAACCTCAATGCTTGTTGCATTCTCCTTATGCACAATGCACCATTGATCTGTGCTAATGGACTAATATTCTACAAAAATGACATGAGAGACACTAAAATAAATTTATAAAATAATACCTTACAAACCCACAATGCACCTTGATCAATTTGTAAGGTCCAATGCTTGTATCCTCGAATCAAGAATCCATGAAGGGTGGCATGATCACATGAATTTCCTCCAATTTTGTGATGCAATACAATATATAAATATGTATGTACAAGGATTTTTATTGAAAGTAATTGAATATAATCCCATTAAATAGAACCATGTTTGGTTCATCAACATTAACTCACCATGAATATCACTCATTAAAACTAATGAACGGTTTTCCATGCAATCGAAAAAAGACCCTTGAACATGATCTCTTGAAGACAAAATTTTCTTTGAATATAATCTATTGAATTTCTTAAAACGCGATTTAAAAAAAAGAAGAAGTGATTTGTGGCCATGAAACTTATCATTCATAAATTATCAACTTCATGAATTGATCTTAGCTCTAACAGATTTAAAAAAATACTCAGAATTACTCTAAGAGCTATTAAATTTTAATTTAATAAGGCTTTCACAAGAAACCTTAGTTATTTTTAGAAAAAAAGACATAACTCATAACCACACTCTTATGATACCGCCCCTTACATATACTTGCATTATCAACACATGGAAGCACTTACATGCTTTCGTTGAGATTAAGCATTCATTATTTAAGAACACAATTGCTAGAAAGATCCCTCACATTGAGATTAAGCATTCATTATTTAAGAACACAATTGCTAGAAAGATCCCTCACATGGTTGAGTGTAACATTATTTTAAGTCATTTACATTCATGCCTCTAGTAACGAGGTTGTGAATGTGCATGAACCAAGTTAGAGACATTTCACCAAATTAATTAAAACATTGGATACAAACTTGAAAGGAACATTAAAAGGAATAATTTATGAAGAGGAATCTAGCTTACGATGCATTTGAGTATGTAACTAACATGAATGCAAGAAAATGTTCAACCAATGATTTAATGATACCAACATGCTACCATTCCAGCATCATGCAAAATGGAAAAAAAAAAGACAACACTTTCCATTGGGGAAGTTGGTCTAAATTTTAAAAGGACGTCTTGATTTTTTAAAACATAGGGCTAGTTGAGGCCTCAATATGAGGCCTCAATAAGTTCATAAGGAGGAAATTCTTCCACTTATATTTAATGATTTAATGATACCAACATGCTACCATTCAAGCATCATGCAAAATGGAAAAAAAAAAGACAACACTTTCCATTGGGGAAGTTGGTCTAAATTTTAAAAGGACGTCTCGATTTTTTAAAACATAGGGCTAGTTGAGGCCTCAATAAGTTCATAAGGAGGAAATTCTTCCACTTATATTTTAAATCTACAATACCTTTTGAATATTAATATATTGGTTTAATAAAATTGAATTAATCAAACTTTTGATCATACTAAAAGGATTATGGTTTTCCATGCTCATGAAATGAAACAATATTATCTTACACCCTCTTCATACATGATGCATGCTTTATCTTGCTTCTCATAGTTTTTATTTTTCTTGTTTGAAGGATTTGCCTTCATGATTGAAATAGACTCCATGAAATTTTTCTATTGCTCCAGCCAATTTTCATTAAGAGCAAATTTTCATTAAAGGAAATGTTTCTATTGCTCAACCCAATTTTCGTTCAGGGAAAATTTTCATTAAAGGAAATATTATTTTAGATGATAGTGGAATTATTGTTTATATTATTCCCAAAGTGGCATAGCAGGACACTCAGCCACGGAATTAGGACACTCAGCCACAGATGCTCATGGAGAAAGCCACAAAACATTCAACGGAATAATATTGGGAAAAATCCATGCCGATGTTTTTAATCTTGTGAGAAGTTTTGATTAGTACTTTTATTTTACAGTTAGTAATATAGTTTTCTGTGGCCATATTATGGTGAATATAGTTTTTCTCAAATTAACATAAATTAGGTAACTCAAAAATTATAGTTTAAAAAGTGGTAAACTATAATAATAATAATAATCTATTTTTAAAGTTATTTCCAGTGAAACATCAATTGGTATATGAGACTCTTTGTTTATGGAACAAGGGATTTTTTATTTTTTATTATTAAAGTCTATTGGAATTTGGTGACAATGATTTCTTTCAAAAAGGATTTTAGATCTTTTAATTCAACATTGGTTGTACCTAATGAGACCAAGTTAGAATATGGGTGACAGCGTATTCAATAGTATGTTCTTGTGTAACTGTGTATTTCTATAATTTCATTTTATGCCTATAGAGGCTATGAGTGAGTGAGATGTATGGGTGAGTTTTTGTAAATATCTTTGATTTGAATAATAAGACAACCGATACCTTCGCTTGGTCGATGTAGCCCAAATCTGAGGTGAACCACGTAAAATTTGTGTTTGTTAATCTACGTGATTGCTTATTGTCTTATGTGAATTGTGTTTTCTGCATTTCAAATTCTAAAAAGTGGTATTAGAGCTCGAGAGAGCATTTTGACTATGGAAAAAAGAATTGTTGCGTGAAGCGTGGACAAGCGACTAGTGCACATAGACTAAGTAGGGTGAAGGAGCGTGCAACAAATTCATGCATGGGTCGCTTGGTACAGTGAGTGTCATTGGTTTGTATCAATGTTGAGGCATCCGTGTTGAGGGGGCACCATTTTATTTTTTTCTTTGTGGGAGCGTGGTTATACTATCAACGCTTGGGTCAATTGCTAGAGGGAGCGCTGATTTAGTAGTGGACTTACCAAGTTCATGTTTTTTGAAATCAACGCATGTATAACCTATGGATGGGAGCATCGGAAGTGTTATGATGGTAGAGGGTGCGTTGGCCTCTCCGATTCGTTTATGGGCTCAGGGATTTTTCGATTTTACACTTGGGTCGGGTGACAACAATAACGAAGGAAAAGATTGTCGGGCATGAGTCTAGGTTTGGAAACTTTTTTTCACATTTGGTACAGTAGCGCGCTACATTAAGCAATTTTTGGAATACCTATGTTGAGATAATACGATGGATATTTACATCATTCAGTGTTGAGTCGAGCCTGCATAGAGAAGTAGATTATGTTAGTAAGTTAACATTTGGTATTATGTTAGTGGGTTAACATTTGTAAAGAATGTGTAGCAGAATAAAAAAAAAAATGCGTGTAAGTATTATAATGAAAATGAACTAGTGGTTGGTCCATTCGAGTGTAGTTGAATATGTGGTCATTTAGATATATGCTCCCACATATAGGGAAGGTGTAGGATTAATGATCAAAACATTTCAAAATAATTTATGATACCACAGAAAGGAGCGGATTAACCAGCGTGGCAGTAATACTTGAAGCAACAGAGGATGAGAAATAAGAGAGTGTATGAGATGGTGAAAACTGAGAGTGCTAAGTTTGAAATCAAGAAGTTCAATGGAAAAACAATTTCAAGATCTAGAAGGTTAAGATGGATGATCTTCTCATGCAACAAGGCGTGGTAACGACACTTTTGGAAAAATCAAAGCAACCCATGACCATAACAAATGAATACTAGGATGAGATTAATGCAAAATCACTGAGTGCCATAAGCATGTGTTTGTCCGATGATGTTTTATTTAAAATTGTTGCGGAGAAGACAACAATTAGTTTATGGACAAAGTTGGAAAGCCTATATATGAAGAAATCCTTGACTAACGGGATATTCCTGAAAAGGAAATTATATAGTTTGCACATGAAGGAAGGTACAAAAATAGTTGATCATTTAAATACTTTTAATACTCTCTTAGTTCAGGTACAAAAATAGTTGATCATTTAAATACTTTTAATACTCTCTTAGTTCAGTTGAATATCATGGGAGTAAAATTCGATTCTGAAGACAGGACAATTACATTATTGTGTTTTGTTCCCGCATCATGGTATCACTGTGTTACCTCTATTAGTTTCAACACAACATAAATTATTGATTTTGATGTTATTGTTGGAGCACTATTGTCTTAGGAAACAAGGAAGAAAACCAATTCAAAAACCTCAACATCTGAGGCAATGATGATCAGAGGAACGCCTAAATAAAGAGGACGAAGTCAAAGGGATTTTTCTTGATAAAATTCAAAGGGAAAAAAGAGCATGATTAAGTGTTGATTTTGTGGCAAATCGGGACACCTGAAGAAGGATTGTTGGAAGCGACAACA